>JAVGWN010001709.1:0-12004 GCA_034552555.1 Semaprochilodus insignis | reverse complement strand
TTTTTTTTTTTTTTTTTTTTTTTTTTTTTTTTTTTACTTAACAAATTTCCTCATCGGCATTTTCACACAAGTTACAATGATACTGTTTACTACATATGCTTTTACTCCGTCATGATCACATTACTATATATATAAATTACATAAACAAATTGATGAACATGGTGTTTGGGTTTCACATTTACGATAAAAGGTGGCATTGTGTGTCTGAGGGGCTGTTGAGGTATAGGACATTGCCACTGGGGACGACAAGTGGATTGATTATAGTATCCTTTATTGATCAGAGCTCGCATTCTCCATTTCCGACAGGAAACCAGCAGTCTTTGGGTTATCTCACGTATTTAGTTACAGTACAGTCCCTAAGGGATTGAGCAGTAGTGCATTTTATTTTTTTGACTTTGTCTTATTGCGGTACTCCATCACACTGGGTTTGATATAAAACAACTATGTGTAGTACAGAATTTCATTCAAGTCATAAGATATTTACTTATAGGAAATAGGAATGGGAAACAGGAAAGCACAAGTACTAATTTAGCCTGATTAGTTAGCTAAGCAAACCATTTGCCTGATGTACATATATATACACAATGTGAATAATTGCAAATACAATACAATATTATACTTATACTTAGTAAAATATTTAACCCAATAAATTAATAAGCTCACCGTTAATTAATAGTCACCTTGTGTGTTTAAGGTAGTAGTAACTGCAGGTGACTCCAGGCGACAGTATTCATCTATTGAGAAGAGGTGGTACAGTGCAGTAAATATCTCAATCGATGTGTGGAAAATGGGTCTCAAAGCAGATGATAATGATTGGCTAAAAGGTGACTGACTACATTTGGGCATGCCAAAGGCCATAGTGTGAAGGAAGCAGCTGAATTTGCAGGTGGAGGCGTCTTGTCAGAATTGTGCCAGGGAAGGCTTCCATCAAATCTGGCCATACTGTGCAATCCTTTGATGCAAGAGTGGCTGAACATTGATGTGGTGTTTCTACATCCAGGAACTTGTCCAGTACATGCCAAATTCACTCGCAGCTGTTATTCGTGCTCATGGAGGTATTTAGTTTAAAGTTGATGTATGTTCAGGTAAATGATTGTATTTTACAGCATTCAAGTACATCCTAAAATCAAGTGACTCCTACAACCATGTGGTGGTGGGGATGTTAGAGCAACAGCATCTGTGTCAGTGCATGTCTCTGCTCAAGAAAGTAGTACACACAAGTCCATTCAGGAGCTCCACGTGGGCCTATACAGAACACTGAGTTAATACAGATGTTCATGATAAAGGCATGCACATCTGCGCTGTACATGCTGGAGGTGGACATCATTGTACGGTTAGCTAAAGCGGAAGCTCGGGGTCTACTGAGTGAACAGTGCCATAGCTGACAGCTTCAGTTATAGCACTGATAAATAATACATCATATCGAGGCGGCATTTTTACAGAGGACCACAGAAGCATAAGAGCGAATGGAGGATAGCTTTTCATCAGTTCTGCCATGCGTTTCCATGACAACAGCTCAGTGAACAATAAGCCAGTTTTATGTATGTGTGCTTCCTATCAAGATCGCTAATGTGCTCAGATTGGCAAGACTGATGCTTTCAATAAAATTATATTTATATTTATATCTATATATCTATATCTATATGTAGCATTAGCCAGACTGAGCATTTGGGATCTCGATATATTACATATTTAATAGACCGATACTGCCATGGATATCAATATTATGCTAAAACTGATAAATAGCAGTTTATTAGGACATTTCTCTGTTGGACATGACAGTCAGTTTTGTAATATGCTGATATTTCAGATTTGTGTTTTGGAATACTTTATCAAATTATCCAAGTTATCTTGTTTTATATCTATTCTTTACGTTTATGAAAGTTTTTAAGTATAGATATTGAAACCTCTGCATGTCTTTCAGATCCCCCTGTTTAAGCTTAGAGTAAATGGTTTTTCTCTCAGCTGTGTTTTTCCTGTAGCAGGCTAAAAATGATTTAATGAACTGCCACCACAGAGGGCCCTTGGGGTGAATAAACAAATAAAAGCCTCTGTGTCTCGGGGAGGGGGAGGATCTCTGCAAATGCAAGTGGGGACTCTTTTGTGGATTCTTCCTGGTATGCAGAAGCAGGGATGAAGAATGACTGACTGTATGGGAGAAGCCTTCGTTGTAAGGTTGTGTATCTCATCTTACGCAGTGAACCAAGATAAGCTTCTGTGTCTGCTTTGTCTCAGAAATTAATTTAATATCTCCGATGCCAGGATGCTCCACATTCGGTACAAAAGCAGGTTAGGGTAGGTTGCTATGGCGACTCGGCTCGCATCGTCCTCCACTCAAGCTCCAGGTAGAGTCTCTCCCGTCCTCATCGGCGTCTCCAAACCTGGAGGCTATTTGAACACAACTGCAACAGCAACCCATATTTCAAACGACAAAGACTGAATATAGAGTGAAGACCACATGAAGCAGATCCACAGATGAACATGGATAATATGCCAACCATTTAGAAAGACAAAGAGAAAGCAAACTACATTAAAGGTAAATCACATGGCTGCACAATAGGGACTAAATACTGCAGTATTGTGATTGTTTTGCTAAATGTATTGATTATATAGCTGATAGGAGAATAGGAATGTTTTACGACTTAGTCATAGTTAGTCTTCTTCGAGACAATGAGAACAGTCAACTAAAAAGATGGTGGTTGATTTTAGGTGAGAGAATAAGGATTTTTATTCTACAAGAATTGATGGCAACATAGTTGAAAGAATTGACCGCTATAACTACCTAGGTAAGGTAATTTTTTGTTTTGATCAGAACACAAACAAGATCTTAAAGAAATGTCAAGGATTGTGTTTTTTGAGGACACGTTTTACGTGTGCTCAAAGCTTATGACTTTATTTTAAGTCTTTTATTGGGATGGTTTAGACATTTGCATTTATTAGCTGGTTTGACCACTGAGAAAAAGAAACTTTCAAGTAACATTGTTAAAACTAGTACTCAGGTTATGGGATGTCAGCAAGCGTCCTTATTACAACTGTATCAGAAGCACATCTTAAACAAGGCTGAATTAATTATTGTATCGGAAGATCATCCTCTGAATCAAGACGTTTTTTGTATTTTATTGTGTGTCTGTTTTGCTATTTTAATATGCTGTTGTTTTATTGTTGTTAGTGGATGTAATAAATGATAGTAACTACTTGCAAATCAGTTTTCTCTTTGAGTGACAATATTAAAGACTAAACTGAACCGTGATAAGCTCTATATAACAAATTTAACTCAAATTATTAACAGAATGTGAAGAAGTTACTGTTTTAATGGTAGGTCAAAGATCTATGTATCATGTTACAGAGATGTCCACTGAAGTTAACATGCTAAGAAGCTAGCCTGGCCTTCCTGTCATGTACTCTTTGTACCTCAAGAGTTGATAATAAGTCACCTCTGTATCAATTTTAAAGTGCGAAGGAAAACCTTGTAGACCTTTACGTAGCCAGGGCTATAGGGGCTATTTTTAACCACCCCTGAAGGTTATACTACCATATAGAACTCTGACATGTCTATATTTATGTATTGGAGACTTTTTGACTGGTTGACCTTTAGTTGAAAGTCCTCTAAACCTCATTAGTAACTATTCGAGTAGACCATTGTGTACAGACAAAGCCTATGATTTATATGCTCACACTGTACATAAAAACCTGGTCTAATTGACATGCTTAGCTCCCACAAAGCTACCATTGTCTATGGGCAATTATCAGTAAAGCTGCTTAATTAAAAACAACACGCTGCACACCCACGTACTCAGCAAAGATGCCCGAGAAACTGAGTTACAACAGCTCTGCTAACCACGGTACTGAAATATACCCCGTAGGGCAGTATGGTCTTTCTGCGGCCTAGTTGGTATATACAGACTTTGGTAGAACGCGTCATGCAGTCGGTTTTGCAGGCAACGCACATGCTAATAACGTATGAGGATTGACATGGATGACATCTGAATCCATCTGGCGTCTTTAATATCATATCACTCATGCACAACTAACACAATTCTTGGAATTGCACTGATTTAGCAGAATTTCTATAAAATTAAATAAATGAGATATAAAAGTCATTTAAAGTAGTTTGGTGTGAAACGATCCATTATAAAGGAACTTACTGACTCAGAACCAGGGGTCCCAATGTCACAAACGCCACAAATGCAGCCATTTTATTTACCATCCATAATAAACAGTGAACCTACGCATACCAATATAGTAACTTTCTGTGATTAAGAAGCATGTCTTATGTCTCTTCGGCTGTCTGATTCCTGTCACCACCACTGTAAACAATTCTGGCTTGAATTCTCATTTAAGTCAGTAATTGTTATTTGATTACTAGAATTTAACCTAACATGCTAATCACATTACTATAATGCATTAACCCTAACTCATTTGTATATTGCAGTCATACTTGCCATTAATATTGCAATGGTCAATATTACAATAACTATTAATAAAGAGCCTTTCATGCGTTCCTAGTGAAGCCTAATGTACTCCAAGTACCCTTGTTTCATTTACCTTCAGCTGACAAGGGCATAGAAGGAGGAGAGAGAATATATAGGGTAAGCCATCAGTAACACGCAAGGCAGGGCAGGACCTGTCTGTCCCTCTGATGTTCTGTCTAGAAAATATCACAATGCTCTCCAGACAGAAAGACATTCAGGTGAAATATATGATGCTGTCACAGCTGCAGATGAATGAGAATGACCAGAAGAAGACCTT
The DNA here is from genome assembly GCA_034552555.1 of Semaprochilodus insignis. Taxonomy (NCBI): domain Eukaryota; kingdom Metazoa; phylum Chordata; class Actinopteri; order Characiformes; family Prochilodontidae; genus Semaprochilodus; species Semaprochilodus insignis. The sequence continues at coordinate 7,255 of JAVGWN010001709.1, read as the reverse complement.
TCCTACACTGTGTCTGTATCCCTGACAACCGTTCTAGAAAATGAACACAGAACAGAGATTTAGAAGACACACACAGATGACCTGAGAAGGTCGGGTTCTGTTCCTTTAGTGGCTGTGACCAGGAATATTGACTGTGTGTTTTTAAAATGGATTTATCCACAAGCTAAATTCAAATAGACTGGATACATGTTTGCTTAGTGGAGGTCAAACAGTTTCAGTTCAAGGTGATACTGCACACTGGGGCATCAGAAAATTAGGTAGTCAGAAACCTCTCAATTTACCAAAACTGTGTCACAGAGTCACTATGAGTTCATGGATGATGAGTCACAGAATGATGGTATAAATATAGCTCTATGCGGATCCTAGACTTTGGTGAAGTATCAAATGTAATGTACTGAGTACTGTTGAGGGCAGGATCTTTTAGAGAGATGATCGCTACAGATTATTCACTCATCATCAAAGGAATAGTTGCACAAATAGCTGTACACAGAAGGACGAGCCTTATCGCTGTACCTGACTGACCCAACAGTCATGATTGTGGACATTCAGCGAGCAGTGATGCCCTCCATGAGTCATCCTGTTAGTGCCAGCATCATTGGCAGACGGCTACACGACACAGTGCTACATACACATAGACCATGGAGTGACTCAGAATGGCAGCAGGTCATCTTCAGTGATGAGTCCCGCTTTTGTCCTGGTGGAGACGACCAACGAATCTGTGTGTTGAGGCGCCGTGGTCAGCGCCAAGATGAGCAATTTGTTGTCACGTGTCACACGTCCAAAAGGCCTGGTGTCACTCCACCTCCACCCCACCACAAAATCTGCAGGAACTGTGTGAGAATCTTCAACCTGCATGGGATGGATTATCACAGGACACCATTAGGAACCTCTACAACTCCATGCAGAGGGGTCTGGCATGTTGTGTTGACAAAGAGTTGTTTTTGCAGTTTCTTTCTGAAAATAACTGCTAATCTTGTATAATCTTCAATAATCTCAGTTAATCTGATATCTGTGTCTATAATTTGGGATGAAATGATTTGACCTCCACTAAGGCAGCACATATCCATCTTATTTGAGCATAGCTTGTGGGCAAATCCATTTAAGAAACACACATAGTCAATACTCCACAGCCAGTAGATGAAAGGTCATCTACACTACTGTCATCTTATGTTTCAGTAAAATCTCTGTGCCATGTTAATTTTCAAACCTAAGATACAGATATTAATATAAACAATAAATAAAAACAACAAAAATCACAAACACCACTTAGAGTTCACATGTTCAAGTGTTGATATGCATGAATGTGACGGAGAGTTGGTCTGCACAACCTTGATGAAGACCTGGTTGTGATTTGAGTAAGGTTTGTGCATGTATTCACAGATTGGATTTGGGTGACTATTGACCTCTACTGTTGGCCAGTGACTTTGGTCTCACAGCTCCAGCGCTAAAGTAAAGAAGCAAAAAATTTGGACACCAAACTTTTTTTTGGCTGATGATCAACGTCCGTCTGATTCTACAAGGCTACCTATCAACACTTTACCCACCATATTCCTTTCAATGTTATATTCCTTCCAGAACTTCTGAAACTGCTGAAATGCAAGTCACTGGCAGAACTAAGATGGTCTTATTCAAATCCAATACCAGAAAGGAACATTTACACGGCTCCTTTTGTGGCTTCTCCCTCTCCCGAATTTATCTCAGCCCTGTTCCAGGATCACATCAGGAAAATCCTGATGCAAAGGTTTTTTTGTCCTCGTTTGTCCTCAGCTATCAGTTCCACCTGGGATAGTTTATCCGCAGAGGAAGACAGAAAGAAAATGCCAGAATAGGATAAAGAGTGGTGAGAAGAGTGCCAAAATGTGGAAAAAGAAGTGAAAAAGAAACAGGACAGCACAGAGAGATGAGATGAAGAGATGAACAGAGACAGAGAGAGACAGGGAGAGAGCGGGATGGGAGAACTGAAAGGTAAGAGTGAGCTGTGAGATGGAAAAGTGCAGCATAAGGCAGTGGAGAGGCTTCCAGCAGGGTAAGACTGGGGCATGGCAGAGAGCCAGTCCTTCACACAGGCACACAGGGGCCTGCCAAGGGCCAGGAGCCAAGAGATTCTGACTGTGACCCCTCCACCAGCTCTCACTGCTGCTGGCCTTGCATGCTTCAGAGACTAGTTATTTTCTTAACTAACACTTCTATTAATATTCATTTTCTATGAAATGGCATGTGCATATGTTGTTAAAAAGGGATTGCAGCAAATAAACCTGCAGGATAGGAAATACTTTTCATTGTGCTCCCTCTCAGCACATACACGCACACGCGGCAGAAGTTTTGGAGCTAGTTTATTTTACCTCAAAGTATTATATGTATGTCTTATATATCTGACAGGATAGCTTTAATAAGAAGCAAAACATTTTCCTGCATGTGGGTGGTGGATCATTCTCAGCACTGCAGTGACACTGACGTGCTGGTGTGAGTGGATCAGACACAGCAGTGCTGCTGGACACCTCAGTGTCACTGCTGGACTGAGAATAGTCCACCAACGAAACCTATCCAACAATCAATCGCTCTATCTGATCTACAAAGTGTGCCAATATGCTAAGCGGGACTAATTAAGTGGACAATAAAAGTAGATGCAAGGAGGTGCAGTAGCCGGTAGGTGTAAATTTACACACAATGTAACCAGCAAAGGCCTTTTCTAAATTACGTAAACAACACAGATGGAGATTACTACCTAGGTGATAATAATGAAATATTTTGATGTCTGCACTGGGGCATCAAATACACACATCATTTAAAGAATAGCTGCACCCAGAAGGAAGTGTGGGAATACTATTGAGAAGGAAGATAAAGATTATCAGGAAGGATAAATGACGATACATTTAGACTGATATGGGTAATATTTACTGAGCTACACATACAGAAGTAGTGTCTCTCAGTATGGCGTTGGGTCACCATGTTTGCCAATGCAACATGCCAGACGTCTCGGCACAGAGATGTTGTGGTTCCTAGTGGTGTCCTGTGATAATCCATCCCATGCAGCTTGAATATTCTCACACAGTTCCTGCTGATTTTGCGGTAGGGGTGGAGGTGGAGGGACATCAGGCCTTCTGGACATGTTACAAGTGACAACAAACCACGGTGCCTTCACACACGGATTCATTGGTCGTCTCCACAAAGACAAAAGCAGTCCCACCATGACAATCTGGTACGGCACCATTGCACTCGTTGGTGATGTTGACGAGGTGTTAAGAGCAGTCGTTGTAACGGTCTGCATACATGTAGGCCTGTGTCGTGCAGCCATTTGCCAAAGGTGCTGACCCTAACAGGATGACTCAAGGAGGACATCAGTGCTTGCTGAATGTGTGCCATCATGGCTGTTGGGTCAGTCAGGTACAGAGATCATTGAATCATTTGCATGTTTCACGATGTCAAACCCATCCACCAAGTTTCTTTCCTGTCGGGCAATTCCTTCTGGGAGCAGCAGTGTTTATGATGATGAGTGTATAGTCATATTTTAATAATACAAATCAGGAAACCACTTGCACAATTAGACTTCTAAGACTAATTCTTGCCTGTACTCGGATACTTGCACTCGTATTGCTTGCTTTAATAAACAGAAGCGAATAGAAAACTGGTGATATTCTCTGATGCTGGCCTGCTACTGACACACGCACACACACACACACACAGGGCCTTGGCCACAGAGGTCACACCAGACCCTCAGCGTGGGGGGGGGGGGGGGGTGGTGGATGAGGGAAATGGGTCAGGGGTCTCTAGAGACAAGACGGACTGTGTCCATGTGTTTGCTTACTTGCGTAGCCAGACCGCAAGAACGTCACAATGCGATAAACGGTTTGTCTTCCAGCAAAGTGTGAGTCAGCAGTCCACACACAGTCTCCAAGGACCTGTGTGTGTGGAGCAGCTGGTGTTTAAGATGCAGGATTGATTGAAGGTTTGTCTTCTCTCAAGGTACATTTTTTAATGAGCAGAGCAAGCTCTCATCTACTGCAGCAAAGAGACGTGCAACAAGAAGCATGTCCTTGGTTAGGTCTAAAGGCTAGAAGGGCCTTTAGACCACTTCTGATTGACTTAATGGACCTGAAAGACTTCAAACAGTGACCTCTAGAGTCAGAGAGGAAAAAACAACACCCTGTGACTTAAGAAGCCTTTAACTGTAGGTTGAAGACACACAGTGAATGCAGCCATATACTCAACATTATAATAAGAAACCATAAAAATGACAAACCAGTAGAACGATAAAGGCATTCTAGATGAGCCTACATCTAACTTTATTTCTGTTAGGAAATATGAAATTATAAATGATAATCATAGTTACATTACCAGTTACATTCAGAGAGTTTTAAAGGAGCAGTCAGCTTCTTGTTCGCATTTCACCATTCCACCTTAAATGGTGCAATAGTTACATTCTGGTGCTGGCATTTAGCTTCTAATTCGGCAGCTTCTTGTCCCAGTTTTTCTGTTCCACCTTAAATGGTGCAGCAGTTATTATAACACTTCAGGCCCCATATAACTGAATGCAACTGCATCACCATTTAAGGTGGAATGTGAAAATTTGAGTAAGAAGCTGGTGAATGTCCTTATTAGAAAATGTCATGCACATTTAAAGAATAATAAAGATATTTTAATAGTCTAAATGAGCTTATCGGAGGAAGTAGTCATATTAAGTCTGACTTGAATTAACAATAAAAACACAAAACTTCTGAAACATTGTGTTATTAAGCTATACTAGTGATATGAACATGACTTTTATGCTCATATCAATGGGTAGAATAGTTAGAACCACTGGGGCTAGGGAAGCATTTTCTGTTGTGAGAAGTTTGAGAACCTAAATTTTGATAAACTGAGGATCGATCTTATGATTTAGCATGAAATAGGGAAGAAAAAGCAAAGGATGGTAAAAACTCACTGTCAAAGAAGCAAGGAAAGGTTCTGAGGTAATGGCAGACAGCCACCATAGCTGTTCAGGGAAAGGTAGGGGGAGTGAGCGAGTTCACTGCTGGAGGTTACACACTGCTCCTTTAATGGGAAATGGTTAATTGTAGATGAACTTTAGTTTGACCATATGGTCTTAAAATCAACATTTCACTACAAGCAGTACTTTACTGTGGCTTACACACTCATCATAACAAAAACAGCTGCACAAAAGTTGCACCCAGAAGGAATTAACTGACAAGAAGGTTTGCCTAGGTTTAACATTGAGAGACATTGGTGGTTTGTTGTCATGTGTAACACGTCACACGTCCAGGAGGCCTGGTGTCACTCCACCTCCACCCCTACCACAAAATCTGCAGGAACTGTGTGAGAATATTCAAGCTGCATGGGATGGATTATCGAGGGCCCTGTCGGGAACCTCTACAACTCCATGCCGGGACGTCCAACAAACATGGTGACCAGACGCCATACTGAGACACTGATTCTGTGTAGCTCAATAAATATTGCCCAAATCAGTCTAAATTTATCAACATTTATTGTTCCTGGTGACCTTTATCTTCCTTCCCAATAGCACTGCAATCCCACACTTCCTTCTGGGTGCAACTATTGTTTAAATGATGGGTGTAGAAAAGTAATAAAGTAAAGTAGTAAATAATGTAGTAAATAAAACTACAGCTCCAAATAAATTCTCAGTTGAACAGTGCCCATTACATAACTGCCTACAAAAGCCAATATTTCCTCGGAACTGCCTTGAAAAACCCATTTGCAGCAAGCTGTAAAGCTTAGAAGAGAATCCATTTCCAAAATGTCCAGATAAGGAACTGAGGAAAAAGGCAAAAACTAAATCCTCCATATCTTAGTGACTCTGCCCTCAACCAACCTTTCCTTTGATAGGACAAAAGCGGTCAGAATGCCTTTCTTCCAACCAAACACACTGAAAATAAGAACTCGCCAGAAAGCAGACACAGAGTGAACCAGAACCAGAAGGGATCTATGATAAGAAGTTAATTAAAATCTTTATTTCATTACATGTGTTACATTCAATACCCAATGTGTTTCTTTAGGACACATATATGATAGGCATAAATACAAACGAGCGTTCTTTTTTGTGCCTTTCCTAATAGAATGAGTGAGCGAAACTTCACACCCTCATATTTACATGTAAAGTCCAACTTTATACAAAGTCGATGCCTTCAATATTTACAGAAACAAAGAAGAAAAGGACGTCTCTAATCAACCAAATAAAGGTCCAAGTCTTGTGCACAGGCAGAAGCAGTTCACTGAAGACGTTTTATCACACAAGAGTGAATAAATCATTTACTTTGCATCTGTTGGGAATTCTGGGATTTCTTTCTTGGATCATTTTAGGAACATTTGTTAACTGTTTCTGATGTTCTCTCAACATCAAACTTGGCGATTGTGAAGTACAAGAGACACAAGGAGCACCACAAGACTTGTCCTTTACTGACTAAAGGCATTTTCTCTTTTAGAAATGGAGGGAAATAAAAGAAACAGAGGGGGGAAAAAGCAGGTTAACCTGAATGAGCATCATGGACCAGGTACAGTAATGTTTTAACAGTCATTCCTTTCAATTGACTATTCTCTGTAGTGACCTGTTTTAAAAGCTGTATGTCAAAAATACATGACAGAGACAAAAATGACACGACAAGCATCCCTCAGTACCTGAGAGATGAAACATGATTTTCCGTGGATCAAATAATCTTTTTTTATATATATTTATATATATCTAAAAAGGATGAAAAATGAAAATAACGTCTAAAAAGACCAGTGTTTCTGACATCCAGCAGAAATTACAAAAACAGGAAAATAAATGGCACCTACATTTACCAGATAACTTATAAAATAGAAGGAAATCAAGAGGAAATAAAGGATCGAAGCCCTTATGACTCTGTGAATTGAAATCGTGCACAGACGAGCTGAACTGAAAGACACTAGCTGGTGAGGGTGACGTGTGTATCCCACCACAGGTTCAACTGCGCAAGTCTTAACTTCGAGGAGGGTGATAGTAAGTGGCAAACGTCTGGGATCTCTACAAGTACTGGAGTGCTCAGTAGTTTGTCAAATGACTTTGAAATCTCAACCACTTTGGAGGACCTTTAAAGTCATCTTCACAACCGTTACATAAATACATAAAATGGAACAAAGCCAAACATTCTCTGAATGGAGTATTAACGTTAATAAAGACTTCTGGGAAGTCAATGTCTATGAATGACAATATTTGAGGGAGAGGGGGAGAGAGAGAGGGAGAGAAAGAGGGAGAGAGAGAGGGAGAGAGAGAGGGAGAGAG
>JAVGWN010001708.1:0-12005 GCA_034552555.1 Semaprochilodus insignis | reverse complement strand
CTGTAAGTAGTGCGTTCGGTGTACAGTAACTCAGTAAGTGTAATGCGTTAGTGTACTGTAAGTAGTGCGTTCGTGTATCTGTACTCAAGTGTTTCCATTCTGAGGGTCTCCATGACATTTCAAAGTCTAATATCTTACTGTTTATTCCACTACATTATGGGCAAGTCTGTCCTTCCTTTTGGTTTATGTGTGCATTAAAACCTAACATGTCCAAATGAAAAAAGCGTGAAGCGAACCCACCAGTCAGGGGACAGTGGTCACTTTGTTTTGAGCTTGTTTTGACCTGTTAGACAGAGCTTGGTTCTAGCTAATGGAAACTGTTCTCCTTCAGCGTTCTGTGCTGATGATCATTTGAATAGACATCAGTGTCAGACTAATTAATGACCTATTAAAGACTGATGGACTGAGAGACACTAGAGTCTCTTCACCTACAATGAGTTGATTAAGAGTCTTGTTCCAGAAATGCTAATAGGACATTAGAGCCATAATAAATCATGCTACTGTTACTCTCCATACTTAAGTACATTTAAAGGTAAATACTTTAGTACTTTTACTCGAGTGGAAGTCTAAATGGAGGAACTTCTACTTTTACTGGAGGAGTATTTTAAATTGGGTATCTTTACTTTCACTCATCTACATGGTTTGTGTACTTCGTCCAACACTGTATAAATAAAATGACACTTGGTTCCTATTAATAAAAATAAAAAAAAGTTTCTCTACAATTAACCATTTTACATTGAATCTGTCTGAATGACTATGTTTGAATATTGGTACTTGAGTTATACAGCAATTTTGAAACATCAATGGAACTCCCTTTTAATAACATGGTTTACAGCAGGAGTGTGATGTGCAAGCATGCAGTTTACCCTATGCTAATTGGTGTACATAAGCTGTCTTACTTGTTAGCCACATTAGCCTTGTAGCTCCAGTACAAAACCAAACAAGCAAATTTCAGACACCGAACATGACTTGGCTGATTTATTACATTTGGTAATATTAATAATAAAATGACCCACCAAACTATTGCTTTAATATGACTCCTATTGTCTGTGACAGTAAATGTAAGGACATGACAGCTCTTATCCTGAGATAAACCTACTGGAGGGCAAAGAGAGTGCAACACTGAAGTAAATCCACTCCATGCCATTAGAGCCGGTCACTTCACATCAGCTTACACAGCCCTGAGATGCTGGGCTACTAAAACCGCAGAGCCGTAGCACCTCAGGCTTCACGGAGGAATTAAGCAACAGGGGGCTTTTGTGATGCTAATCTAGGGCCAGCGACTTCTCAGAGCATCCTTTTGTGTTCCATCTATAATGAAATCGCCTCTGTTTAACCCTTCCATGTCCCCCATTGCCCCTTCTTACACTGTGTGTTTCTCACCCGTAACTTCAAACGAGCAAAGAATTTTCTCAAAGTGCTTTTCTTACAGAAGAAGGACAATAACAAAAAAAATTAGTTTTGTCTGTAGACGTGCAATTAATAAGCTGACCAGACAAAAAAGTTACCTTGTGTGTTAAGGCGTTAGTAACTTCAGGCTCCTGCAGATGGTGTAGCACAAGGATAATGGGGCTATAAATACGTGCCGGGTGTGAGTGACGGGATTCATAGATTTAGAAGAGGTGGTACAGTGCAGTGAAGCGTACGATCATACAGGTCTACCAGCCGTGGCTAAAATCCCAGTCTGCAGGAAATTCTCCTCAGAATTGTGCCAGGGAAGGCATCCACCAAATCTGACCAGACTGCGCAATTCTTTGATGCATCACAGCTGTTATTTGTGCTTATGGAGGTATTACATGCTATTAAGTAATTTTTTTTAATCTGGTGAGCTTATAGTAATAATTAAAATGATATCTAAGAATTTGATCTAATAATATTTACTAAATATAACATTTATAACAATCATAGTATGTTTTTACGTGACCATTTTCCAACCTTGCTACTGTGTCTTTAAGGCTGATATATGTACATGAGCCCTGTTCTGGCTATGCACTGTTGTGGTGTAGTTCAAAAGCAGTTGAAATTTTTAAACACTCCTTTTCAATTCAGTGTGAATGGTTGGGGCCAAACTCACTGTCCACTCTATACTCACTGACACTCCAACTTTGTTGGTCCACCTCGTAGATGTACAGTCAGAGACGATAGGTCATCTGCTGCTGCAGAGTTTGTGTTGGTCATCCCCTAGAACTTTATCAGTGGTCACAGGGCGCTGCCCACAGGACACTGTTGGCTGGATAGCTTTGGTTGGTGGACTATTCGCAGTCCAGCAGTGACGCTGAGGTGTTTAAAAGATTATTGGTATTAAGGGGATCTGCAGGTAATTATATTTAACTTATATTCATAATATATTATGAAGCTTATTGAGCTTGTTGCAATTTAGCTCCGCCCATTCATACTGACGTTATAAGGGGTGTTTTCAGCTTGATTTGCTTATTAAATGAAGCATAACACAGGACATCCAATCAGAACAGAGCTCACTGAAATCGTCCAGAAGGAATCAACCGACAAGAATGTAATTTGGTGGGTAGGTTTGACATTGTGAGACATGCAAATCACGTAAGTTTCACGCTCGGCTGCGCATGTGACATAAGCAAGGACGGGTCCTATCGCTGTACCTGACTGACCCACCAGCCACGATTGTGGACATTCAGAGAGCAGTGATGCCCTCCATGAGTCATCCTGTTAGTGCCAGCACCATTGGCAGACAGCTGCACGACGCAAGACTACATGGACACAGGCTGCCCTTAACACCACATTAACGTCAGTGCAGTGGTGTCGAGCCAGACTGTCACGGAGTGGCAGTGAGTCATCTTCAGTGATGAGTCCTGCTTTTGTCTCGGTGGAGACGACCAACGAATTTGTGTGTGGGGGCACTGTGGTCAGCGCCAAGATGAACGGTTTGTTGTCACACGTCATGTGCCCAGAAGGCCTGGTATCACTCCACCTCCACCCCTCCACTCCAAAATCTGCAGGAGCTGTGTGAGAATATTCAAGCTGCATGGGACGGATTATCACAGGACACCATTAGGAACCTCTACAACTCTAAGCTGAGACATCTGGCATGTTGTGTAAGCAAACATGGTGCCCTGACGCCGTACTGAGACACTACTTCTGTATGTGTAGCTCAATAAATATTGCCCATATCAGTCTAAATTTATCATCATGTATTGTTCCAGGTATCCTTTATCCTCCTTCCCAGTAGCATTGCAATCCGACACTTCCTTCTGGGTGCAGCTATTCTTTTGATGATGAAAGTATATAATTATGAGTTAAATGTGTAGCTAATTGACGATAATTAAATCTAGACATTATTCTAATCCTCCTTAAGGTTTATTTGTCTTACCTGTATGATGATGACACTACCTAGAAAGCTGTTGTAGACAGTGCGGTACAGCTGGAAGTGAGCTAAATTAAACTTGAGTGAGTTGATCTTACATCAGCCGCATGGAGAATTCTCCAAAGCAGAGCAGGGAAAAGAGTTCAGTGCCAAAGTATATCTGATGTAATGCAAGGTGTTTCAGTACCTTCCTTAGGCCACAGTGTGGCAGAGCGCAGATGCTCTTGTAAGGCAGATTAACCCCGATGTCAGCCTGATTACAGCTCTACTCTGCAGCCTCCTGGACCTCATCTCTCTGGTACACCAGCTCTGAGTGCTCTTCACCTGCAGCAGTGTCAATACACTGTTGTTCATCCACGGTTTATGAGTGAGCCCTGCTCCATATTCTGCAAACTGACTGCATCATTTAATGGTTGAGGTGTACACAAGAGAAACTTACAGACTTGTTTCTTTACAGTGGTGGGGATAGGACCCAGGGGTCTACAGTACAAATACTGACATTTTATTTACTGCGTAAATCGAGTCCTCAGAGTTATACTGTGAATAATTGGGGGAGATAAAGACATATTTGGTGTTTTATAACAAATGTAGACCTCAAACTGGCATGCAATCAGGATTAGACCAGTAGGTAGGTACGATCTAGTACATGTATTGCTAATTAGTGAGCAGAACATGATGAAGGTCATACGTCAGCCTTCCCTGCCTATACGTATAGGCAGGGAAGGCTGACTGTAACAGTGAGGATTAAAGTCTTCTGGAGATTTCTTCAGGATGATGAAGAGGGCCAACGTTGGCATAACGCAATAATCTCAATAATATGAGACTGACATGACTTGACTTGAACTGTGGCGCTAATCCTGAAATGAAGATATGGTGAGCCATACTTTCTCACTGCCCACTTTACCTGCAATCCCTCTATTTTAGCTCCACCCTGCTGGTGTACAGAGACTGTAGCCCATCAGTTCATGCACAGTTTGTGTTAGCCATCCTCCAGTCATTCATCAGTGGTCAGTTTCTGACCACAGAGCTGCTTTTGGCTGTATATCTGGACATAACAGTGGTCCGAAACTGAGAAATGAGAAATGAGAAATGTAGCAAAGGGGGGCAGACGAATTGTGTATCAACGGACGAACTGCAGTCTGTAATTAAATGCCAGTATGGTGACCCTATGAAGTTAGTGTTTCTAATAAAGTGGCCAGTAAATGGTAGTACAAGGTAGATGTTTCTAATAAAATGGCCAGTCAGTAGAAATGCAAGATGGGTGCATCTAATAAAGTGGCCAGTGAGTGGAAGAACAAAGTGGGTGTTTCCAATAAAGTGGCCAGTGAGTGGAAGTAGAAGGTTGGTGTTTCTAATAACGTGGCCAGTNCAGTATGGTGACCCTATGAAGTTAGTGTTTCTAATAAAGTGGCCAGTGAGGGGAAGGACAAGGTTGGTGTTTCTAGTAAAATGGCCAGTCAGTGGAAGTGCAAGGTAGGTGTTTCTAATAAAATGGCCAGGAAGTGGAAGGGCAAGGTATGTGTTTCTAATAAAATGGCCAGTCAGTGGAAGGGCAAGGTATGTGTTTCTAATGAAGTGGCCAGTGCGTGAAGTACGAGGTAAGTGTTTCTTATAAAGTGGCCAGTGTTCCATCCAATTAAAATGATGAACGAGGCGGTAGAGGAGGTTGACCACAGAGAAACTACACTCATTGGCCGTTTTATCAGAAACACCAAGTATATAGTTATTAGTTGGTGTTTCTGATAAAATGGCCAATGAGTGTTGGTGAAGCTAATTAACTTTAAGCTCAATGTATTGTTTGATTAAATGTCCTTGTAAAGTTTCATGAATAGCAGTCAATGCACAGCTCAGTGATTAGAAATAGAAAGGTTGTTGCACTCGCTTTCTACAGAGTGTTTACTTCCCCGACAATACCAACATTTTGTGACCTTGCGCAGTGTTTTTGCTCCGTTGTGGTTCATCTCTGAGGGAAGATTAGGCTTCTTTTTATCAGTTTTTGTGCCTGTCACGACTCCCTCGCTTCTGATTGCAGGCCGTGAACTCCTATCAGCATGATTCCAGCATGAGGCGACTGATGAATCAGCTGGATTTCTACATCATGCCTGTCTTCAACGTGGATGGATATCACTACAGCTGGAAAACAGTAACTGTTTCCTACTTATACCTCAAAGCTCTTTGCTTCCTCTTGTTTGCTGTTCTGGTGGTAGTTTTGTGTGTAATAAGCGTAATCTATAAAGTGAAAATGACTCAAATTAAATTTCTTGATTCAAATGTGCATAGAATTTCCACATGAATAAAACACAGTGCCATGCAGAAGTCAGAGACGCCTTGTTTACTGAATTTCCAGTCCAAACGGCCAGAAAAACATGAGTTACTCATTGCTCTAATTTCTGATTTGATTGGATAGAAGACAATTCACTTGCACTACAAGGAGGAAAGTTAAATTTTAAAGAAAAATCTGTTTCTAAAACTGGAGCTCAAGAAAATGAGTAAATGCTACAGAGAAAATGGGACTCCTAACAACCACCCGCCAGACCTGATAGACCACCAAAGCTGCTCCCATCAGATAAACACTTAAGCACATCAAGCTTTCATCTTGGAGAGACAGAAGAGGAGAACATCAGTCTCTACTCTTGCTTCCACAGCCATCCTTCCGCTGTGAGAAGACACCTCAACACCACGTGTAGCTGTCAAGAAGCTTTAACTGAGCACACTAGAAAAAATGACATTTGCTCTTGTTAACGACTTCATCATGTAAATATTAAATGTGCTTTTGTCTTTCAGGACCGCTTCTGGCGGAAAACGCGCTCAAAAAATGCCAAGTATCACTGCCGTGGCGTCGACGCCAACCGAAACTGGAAGGTGAAATGGTGTGGTAAGTTTTGAAGCATCAAAACCTTTCATTTTGAGCACCTCGATTGGAATAAACAAGTGTTCCTCACAGGAAATGAAGCGAGGTGCGTGAGCAGTCAGCAGTGAATACAAAACATGTAAATGAAGTGAAATACAGTATTTGGAGCAAATATCATCCCTGATAGTTCAGACACGGAGGCTTGTATGTTTGCGTGCGCTGTTTGGAGATGAGTCTCCGGGTGCTGTGGTTGCATAATTAGTATAAGCTGAGGATTAAATGTTTGTGATGACAATGACGATCCTCTTGATGTGGTTGCTGAGCCACTGCCATCTACTGAAGTCATTGATAAAGCGTTCACAGCCTTCTCGTGGGAACTGTCCTTAGATTAATTCACATGGATACCAAAGTCCCGATAGGATGCTCCCGTTGTCTAATAATCGCATCTCGTCACAGTCCAAAGAAAACCGCCTGTCTTCGATTTTCACTTTTGTGCATCATTTAAACACAGCAGCTGCTGTTTACATGGTGTGAACATTTTATGATGAATGGACCAACAGAAATGGCCCTTCCATTGACTTACATTAAAATTCCATCAGGTTTTTGGTTAAGTTGCCATTTTGGAGATACTTGTTTCTTGTTTTTTGGGATACTTGTTTCTTTGAACAGCGACAATCTGTTTCTACGATAAAGAAAATGACCTACCCATTAAGTAAGACTTTAAACTCCCATCTGAGGAAGTAAAGATGAAAGTCTGGGGTGTAGGATTTCTTAAAAGTGCATGTATGTTTATATAGCTAGTCTACAGTAGTGCATTGCATGCTCATTCATTATAAAGAGGACATGTGTGTGTTTAGGTGTACAAGGCGTTGCAACCCTTTAACTGCATAAGCATGCAGTTTCTGACTGCAGTGCCAGTTTCCTCCCTTTCAATGGTGAACACAAAAAGCAAATAAGTGCTCACAGCGCCACCTTGTGAAGAATCTTCAGCCTGCTAAACACTGTCAACACATATGCTATAAAAGGCAAGTCGACGTCGACTTATTGCTGACGACGTTATGAATAAAACCACCAGCGAAGCAACTTAAAAAAACTCCACACGTCAGTAGCTAGCCTTCAAGGAACCGGAGATACAGACCCTGGGATCTTGCACATTTGTAACCAACTTTGGTGCACCCTAGGTGGCTTTGCCAAGACGCTCGCCTATGAAGGAGGACCAGAGAGTGCCATCACATGACTTTTTAATTGTAGTCTTCAGGAAACTGGAGATAACTATGCTCAATATCTGAACTTGGTATCACTGTAGAAAGATGGATTCAACGTTAGAACATAGTCAAACTCCACAGATCAGTAGCGGGTGATGTGCCCTTTCCAACAAGCCCTGGGTTGCATTGCTAACCAGAGATACGGAGTCACTTGGCTCCTCACCTGCTGTCTTCTCTAAGGTCTACATGATGTTAGTGCCATATTCACGTGATCAGCGACCAGTTGACATGAAGCTTAAAGCGTCATTACTGACAAGTCTATAGACATTGTATTAGTACACTGTTTTTCATGTCCAGAACTGTTCAGAATTACTCTGTAAGTTTAGTTACTGAGTCCCCCCTCCTGAATCTCCTTGGAACGTTCCAGCTCCACTCCCCTAACTGATCCCAACGGCTGTTGTTTATGGTTTTGTCCTTGATGTTTTTCATGGATTTTTTGGCTAATTTGGTGTGGCAAAAGGACTTAGCATGAAGCAAAATTCTGTTCATGTCACATTTATTATATGAATGACAACGTTTGAAGACATTTGAGAAAACATTTTATTCAAACTCCGCACTGCTGCCAAATGGGAGCAAAGCCAAAAGTGTTGGTTTATGTTTTTGCTAAATGTGAATGAGGTTGTGGCAATGCCACTGCCATCTGTGGTTGGGAGTCCAAGAAAACATAATAGTCCTCTCTCTCTCTCTGGGGATGGGTAGGATAGTCCTCCTGCTCCCCATCACTCAGTGCAAAGCTAGCCAACGTGGCCATCTGTCAAATAACTGAATTAGCAGTTAGCGCTCTCCTCCAAGCGTGTTGAGCAGTCCACTGATGTTGTGTTAGTGGCAGCTTAAAAAGCTATGGTGGAGCTTCTCGTGTCTCAGAGGAAGCTTGTGCAAGTCTTTGCACTTTCAGCTTGATGGTGTTGTGTGATACTGGTGACCCGCCCAGAGGGTTTGACTAAATTAGAGGGAAAAACCCGGCAATGGTACAAAATGTAGACCCATTTCAGAGCTGAACAACAACAACTCATATTAGTGAGTTGAGCCTATTGATCTACAAAGAGCTGGAAGGCCCATCACTAATGGACAAGAAGTTTGGTATATTTCGTGGCATGCATGGCTTTTAGAAACACTTCTGAGACCTGCTGCTTAAATAGACACACGTACGGCAAAACACACACAGCAAAACAGTCAGACGAGCTTTACAAGGCTTTACAAGGCATGTTAATTGAGACTGTCAATGCCCATCATTTGTTCTGCCTGCTGCCTGCATCAGCTAATGATACAGCAGGCGAATCAAACTTGATCTTAACTCACCCACTGAGGTTGGGACCCTGGCTGAAAACGGCTCTGTGAGTGAATCAATTATCTCGGCAAAGCAAACGCAACAGCTCGTTTGCTGTTGCTGGAGGTTATATCTTCCTACACTCGCCCCAACGAGAGGATAATAACACTTAATGAGAATCTATATTTATTCGCTCATCTGATTATTGTAGTTAATACAGGATGTTGTTTATCACCCTTTGCTTATCGTCCCTCTGTGAACCCTTCGCTTATCATCCCTCTGTGAACCCACCCGTGCAAACACTTCTGCACGAAGCTGTTCTCTCCACTCTGAGAATTTCAGTAAGAATTGAATTCATGCGGTAGGAGGTCATTTCTTGCATGCTGCCGGCATCATATTTGGAATGAGCTCATATACTCATCGTCAAAAATTTAGCTGCACTGTGGGAAGTGTGGGATTGCAATGCTACTGGGAAGGAAGGTAAAGGTTACCAGGAACAATAAGTGATGATAAATTTAGACTGATATGGGCAATATATATTGAGCTACATATACAGAAGTAGTGTCTCTCAGTATGGCAATGGGCCGCCATGTTTGCTAACCCAACATGACAGACGTCTCGGCACGGAGTTGTAGAGGTTCCTAATGGTGTCCTGCGATTTGAATAATCTTACACAGTTCCTGCAGATGTTAGGTAAGGGTGGAGGTGGAGTGACACAACAAACCGCTCATGTTGGTGCTGACCACGGTGCCTCCACACACAGATTCGTTGGTCATCTCCTCCAACACAAAAGCGGGACTCATCACTCAAGATGACTCGCTGCCATTCTGAGTCACTCTGTGACACTCTGGCACAACACCATTGTAGTCTTTGGCGATGTTGATGTGGTGTTAAGCGTGTAACGATCTGCGTGCATGTAGTCCTGTGTCGTGCAGCTGTCTGCCAGTGCCGCTGACACTGACAGGATGACTCATGGAGGGCACCACTGCTCGTTGAATGTCTGCAATCGTGGCTATTGTGTAAGACAGGTACAGTGATGAGGACCATCCTTGCTTATCTTACATGCACAGCTGAGTGTAAAACTTGAATCATTCACATGTCTCACAGTGTTAAATCTACCCACCAAGTTCCTGTTGGTTGATTCTCTCTGGGTGCAACTATTCTCTTAACAAAGAATGTAGTTTCAAAAAAACCAATGGGCCTTTTTTACCAGAAAAGTTCTCCTTAAAACCCACTTATGCAGTTTTCACTAGGATTTTCTTAGGTATAAAACAGAATCTACACATACGCAAGAGCACAAAGATGCAAACAGTTCTGTGATTTAAGAACATGTCATCATTCTGAAGTAAACTCTTTTTAGCACATTTTTCCGATTTTCACATTTAGTACATTTTTCAGATTTTTTTCAGATTCACATTTTACAAATTTCAGAAAAAAACTTTGATGTTAGCGAATATGGTTTGGTTTTTATTAGCATTTTATTGCTGTCCCAACTCTTATGGAATTGGGTTTTATTTTTGAAAAAGCAACTTAGAATCTCAAAATTGTATTTACTGCATCAAAATAACTGCGCTTCAAACTAAGCAACTCATTATTTTGACATAAGTTGCAATTTCATCTTCATAAGTCAGTATTGCAAGATACTTCAATATGTCAAGAGATCGATATTTCAAGAAAATAAGTGTTAATTGTGAGATGGAAAAGTCAGTATTCCAGGACAGTAGGAGTATTGTCAGACATAAAATTGAAGTTTCAAGAAAATACATTATTATTTCAAGATATTAACTCAAGACAGTAAGTCATTATTTTGAGATATTAAGCCAAAGTTCTAAGATTTTTTTTTTTTTTTTTTTTTTTTTTTTTTTTTTTTTTGTATAATTTCAAGGTTTTTGTAAGACAATTCAATAAGTAAATATACAATACTAAGTCAGTAATTTTAAAAATAATAAGTTATATTGTTAAGATATTAAATCTATATTTTGGATAAGTCATTATAAAAAAAAAGTCAAGAGTCAATATTTTAAGAAAATATAAGAAGATATTTTAATCAGTACTATAAGACAGTGAGTCATTTTTAGCTACTAAGCTAATATTTTAAGAAAGTACGTTGGAGATAATGTTGAGCTAATAAATCAATATTTCAAAAAGATAAATCATTATTTTGACATACTGTCAAAGGCTTATCACAATATTGCTGAAAAATAGGCTTTTTTCCATAGACTCCAAAGCTTAGAGAATCTAAATGAAATCTTTAAGTACCTCCTTTATTAAGTTGTGCAAGCATGTCCACACCGTCAGCTTTCTTTTGGGTTTAACCAAAACTTAATCATTACATTTTTGTTGAACAGAATATTGACATAAAGTTTATTTTTTAAGCCCCTCCCTTTTTGTGGTGTGATGCAAATGTGCATGGCCGTAATGCATGTAAAGATGTGGTACATCACCCCTGGATGTACCATCTTTAGTATGGCATGTATAGATTTGACTGTATGGATTGGAGAGTGAACTGTACATTTTTAGATCGAACTCAATGAAAAATGTGAATTCAGATTATATAGGCCCTTTAAAGCTGCTCTGTGTGAGTGACAGTTCACATTCTATTTCCCATCTCTAACTTCTCTGAAGGACACAGGTATATTAGTACCCTCAACAAGGGCCTCTCTGAATGCGTTGGTTGGTTATAACTGATACTGAAATAGACCC
The DNA here is from genome assembly GCA_034552555.1 of Semaprochilodus insignis. NCBI lineage: Eukaryota > Metazoa > Chordata > Actinopteri > Characiformes > Prochilodontidae > Semaprochilodus > Semaprochilodus insignis. The sequence goes on along the minus strand of JAVGWN010001708.1, from coordinate 582 downwards.
TGCACAAAGGCTGGCAGTGAGTCAGCAAAAGCTGCTGAAAGCAAGGTGTTATTCATTTGTGAATGCCAATACAGAGGCAAAAAGGAGAAAAGGAAAACGAACACCTCACTGACGCGACACCTTCTTTCTCGTCCTTGCAGATGAAGGAGCTTCCTTACACCCGTGTGACGACACGTACTGTGGCCCTTTCCCCGAGTCTGAGCCTGAAGTGAAGGCCGTGGCCAGGTTCCTACGCAAGCACAGAAAGCATGTTAAGGCTTATATATCCATCCACGCCTACGCTCAAATGCTCCTCTATCCCTACTCCTACAAATACGCCACCATCCCAAACTTCAACTGTGTGGTGAGTGCTATGCTTAGTGTCGTCTTTGATCCTTCTTGAACTCTTGGCTTATTATTCTGTTAATAAATGTAAGAAACTAATATGCATTTTAGGTAACAAACAAAACCTACCCTGTACTTCAACTCACTGGCCACTTTATTAGAAACACCCACCTTATTTTTTCACTGACTAGCCACTTTATTAGAAACACATACCTTCCACTTCCACAGACGGGCCACTTACCAACACTTACCTTGTGT
>JAVGWN010001707.1:0-12008 GCA_034552555.1 Semaprochilodus insignis | reverse complement strand
TCCATCCATCTATATATCTTACTGTCTATCTATCTATATATCTTACTGTCTATCTATCTATCTATCTATCTATCTGTCCATCCATCTATATATCTTACTGTCTATCTATGTATACATCTTACTGTCTATCTATCTATCTATCTATCCATCCATCTATATATCTATCTGTCTATCTGTCCATCCATCTATATATCTTACTGTCTATCCATCTATCCATCTATCTATCTATCTATCTATCTATCTATCCATCCATCCATCTATANTCTATCTATCTATCTATCTATCTATCTATCCATCCATCCATCTATATATCTTACTGTCTATCTATTTATATATCTTACTGTCTATCTATCTATCTATCTATCTATATATCTTACTGTGTATCTATCCATCCATCCATCCATCCATCCATCTACTTCTGTCTGCCTGCCTGTCTGTCTGTCTATCTATCTATCTATCTTACTGTCTGTCTGTTTGCATATCTGTCTGTCTATCTACTGTATGTATCTGTCTCTGAATGTCATACTCAATCTCAGTATGAGTGAAGTGCCTTAATTAATAGACAGAAGCTCCTCACTCTCGTTTATTCTCCTCCCTTCCTCTTTCCGTCTCTCTCTCTCTCTCTCCAGTTCAACATTTGTTTAGCTAATGAGATGAGGCTACTCTGAGATGGAATTCAGATGAACCTTCCTTCCTCCTGGAAAAAAAACCCCATAATAACAGCAGTGGACCAAATTAGTGACTGTTTATTTATAACTATCAATATTTAATTAAGCATATTCTAATCTTCCCCAGTTCATAACTCTCATGGTGGCTGTTTAAATATTAAAATTAATTTGTGCACAGATAAAGCGGATTGGTTTAATTGCACTGGGGAAGAACGTACAGCACCTGACAGATTTTTTTAAATTAACCTACTTGGTTCCTCTCTACTCAAACCCACTCAACCTTGTGCTTCCCTAAACTGGCCACTTTATATGATGCATAGTGCACTAATCTTCTGATAATTCAAATTATACAGGCATGAGTTGCCTTAAAATTGCCTTAGTAAGAGCACAAGTCAGTCTGATTTTGCAGCCAACTGCCGATGGGCCGGCTACTTGTAGCAATAGTTTTTGGGTTTCTTATTGAGATGATCCGGCTGCACTGTGGAGGAAAATGTGCACCACACACCAGCACAGCAGAGCTACAAGCGAGCGGTGTCTTTCTGATAAAGCCGCCAGGGACCGCATGTATCAATTTCCTCTGAAGCTTAATATTTTTGCACAAACAACTTGATTCTCTCATGCCATTTTCTTTGCCCTTCTCTCTCGATCCATCTCTCTCCCTCTCTCTCTCTGGGCCAGAGGACATCAGCAGAAATTAGACGGACACGCACTCAAAGGCCCACTGCTGTGCGGGAGAAATGGAAAAAGTCCAAAAACGGCAAAAACATTCTCCGAGGCCCACAGACAGAAACACTCTGCGTTAATGCACTATTGATGATGTGTTTGGTGTGTGTGCTCGCAAAGTAATTTCAATATTTAATACTTAAAATGTTTTTTCTATTTTTTTTTTTTTTGGAGCACAAGAGCCTTCAGAACCGCAGAGCAGATCGTTCTGCTTGCAGCTCCTCGATAAAAACCCACAGAGGACCTTTTTACTCGTGAAGAAAAAGCCAAACGGCTCCAACTGGGCAGGTTTGGAGGAGCTCGGCTGATGGAGTCGTCTGATCTCAGAACTAAACCAGAACGATGTCTGGAGTGAAACCTGAGCCACATTTGGATTTCCAAGCACCATGAACAGGCGTCCGCAGGCTGTTCAGTTTTGCAGACAGAATTATTTAGCCAGATGAAACTAGCTTGGTCCAGCAAAGCACTAAGTCCAGCATGGCTGCATATTAGCTACATTAGCTTCAGCGGAAAACTAATGAAGCAATTAATATTAGATCTAAAATCACAGTATATTGCCTTGCGTGCAGAATCACAATATATCACAGTAGACTGAAACGCAACCCTGTCATATGCAGCACCAGGTTTTTCCCAGTACACAATCCTGGTATCCGCAAAGGGTCAAGCAGGTCGTTTCCACTATTTTAATAAACTGTGAGCTCATTAATGTCCATTAACAAATATTTTACCTTACTATTAATCAGTCATATGGTCTCATTTAATTCTTCATTTACAAACAGGTCTGAAAGATAAATTGATTTTATATCAAAATTGCAATTTTCTAATTGCAAAAGCTGCAGTTTATGTATTATAGCCTCATAGTCTATTATCAGCAACACTGATAAATTGTAAGTGGGCAAATTTAACTTAATAACATGTAGATGTTACATCACAACCACAAATAACTGGCAGGCTGGTGCACTTTAACAAAACACTACCAGCATTTTAACTACCAATCTGAAGTCCTAAACCTTTTATTTGCCCATTTCTTTTTTGACTTTTGCCATTCCACCTTAAGTAGAGTAGCGGCTACATTTTGGCGCCTCAAGCCAGACTGAAACTGCTGCAACATGTAAAGTGGAAAGGCCACCGGGATATAATGTGGTCTTATAAGGTCTTAGCAGCTTGCGAAGTAAGACACCAAACATGGAAAGGCCATCAACGTGTTCCAGAGTCGGCCTCCTAGCAAGCTAACCATGCTAGCTAGACAGGTGTTTCATCATGTTAATGCAGTAGTTTGGCCAAAATGTGTCTTCCTCTCTCCAAATGTAGTCAATCAGCCGGGACATGTTCAGTGTCTGAAGTTTGCATCGTAGTTTTAGCGCTGGAGCTACACAGCTAATGTAGCTAACAGCTAATCGAAGCTTCTAACCACCTGTTAACCTTGTGACGTACTATGTGTAAGAAAGCAATACGCCATGAGAGACGTACTCTGATTAATAGTAATCCAAATAAACAATATTGCAGTTGTTAAATTACACTCATCGTCAAAAGAATAGTTGCACCCAGAGGGAATCAACCCAAAGGAATGAAACTTGGTGGGTAGGTTTGACCTTGTGAGACGTGCGAAAGTTTTAAGTTCGGTTGCACATGTGACGTAACCAAGGACAGACCTTCTCGCTATACCTGACTGACCCAACAGCCACGATTGCAGACATTCAGCGAGTTAGTACCAGCGCCATTGGCAGACGGCTACACGACGCAGGACACAGACCTTTACGACGACTGCCGTTAACACCTCATCCCTCATCAGCATTGACAAAGACTGCAGTGGTGTTGTGCCAGACTGTCATGGAGTGAGTCAGGTTATGCAGCAGGTCATTTTCAGGGACGAGTCCCGCTTTTATCTTGGTGGAATCAACCCACAAATCCGTGTGTGGAGGCACCGTGGTCAGCGCCAAGATGTTTGTTGTCACACTCACATGTCCAGAAGGCCTGGTGTCACTCTACCTCCACCCCTACCGCACCATATGCAGGAACTGTGTGAGGATATTCAAGCTGCATGGGATGGATTATCACAGGACACCATTAGGAACCTCTACAACTCCATACCAAGACGTCTGGCATGTTGGGTTAGTAAACATGGCAGCCCAATGCCATACTGAGAGACAGACTTCTGTATGTGTAGCTCAATAAATATTGATCATATCAGTCTAAATTGATCATCATTTATTGTTCCCCTTTATCTTCCTTCCCAACAGCACTGCAATCCCACACCTCCTTCAGGGTGGAGCTGTTTTTTTGATGATGAGTGTATATAGCAGTTAATATATAAAATGCAGTTCATTTAGGGTTGCAACCATAGACAGTTCAGTTGCCCATCATTGCATTATGCAGTCAATCCAAAAACATTTTAGGTATCTGTCTTTATAACAATAACCATACTGGGTCTGTACCCCACTCAGAATTTGGTTGTTCAATTCGAAGATTCAGCTATTCATTCCTGAAGAATGATCCTGAAGATCTGATTTGCGCCATGTTTTAAATATGACTAAAGCTACGTACAGACTGCCAGCCCAAATCAGATTTTTGGCATATCCAGATTGTATCCAGATTGATTGTTGATCGTCTGGATGGCTAAAAACCACATGAACTCTGGCTCTGGCCGCTCAATCTGGCCTTCACAGTGCATCACTCACAGTGGCTCCCTGCATCCTTAGAACAACCACTTTTTAGTCCTGATAAAACCTTTCAGTGGATGGTTCTCTTTGTGAAGGAGGTTCTTGGTAAAAAACCCTTTAACCTCTTTCAAACATGGTGCTGTGGGGAGCCGGACGTGCTTGTTCTTTAGCATTGCAGGGCTAATAAAAGATGGATGTAACATGTAATAGGGTTGAAGCAGTATGTTCATTCATCCTGACCAGCCTATATGCAATGATTAATGAACATGACAATCCGGAACCAAATTTCACGAGCACGAGTTCCACTTGGAAACCTCAAGCTGCAAGCCATTAGGAAGTCAGCAACATGCCGTGCTAAGCAAGCTCAAGCTGATTAGCGTCTGACTGAGTCAGTAACACTATGACGAGTGCAAATGACATACAGGAGCTGGAGGACACACCCACTTCTTCAGATCATCTGTCTACAACAACAGTGGAAAGCGAGTGGTGGATTGGATAAGGCTGGCGTGTCCGTGCTCTTTGGGTGTATTTGTAGGATATGTGTGTGGAAAGACAGTGAACATGCTAATGCATATTTGACCGCATCACCCAGATGTGCACATCACAGGAGTCCTGTACCGGGCCCAAACATGTTTGACTCCCAAAGTCCAGTTCGTTTAACTAGTGTGATCACTCTGTACTATGCCCAGGCCTGCTCAAAGAGGTTCTGTTGGGTTTGGGCACAGTATGCATCTAGTGATATTGCTAACCAGGCCCAAGCCCAGAACTACGTAGGGTGGCCACACATCCAGTTTTAGGTCAGACAGTCCGGTTTGTTAACTCCCAGTCCTCCGTTCGGTGCAGTACCTTTTCCGGATGAACTATTTAAAAAGTCACTTTCCAGCAGTACTATGTGTGCCATTAGCTCACGTCCGTGTCAAAAGACATGCCTTGCATTTCATTGGTTTAACAAGGTCATGTGACTCACCTACCGGCTAACTGCAGGTCAGCCCTCTAAATGCTAGTCAATTAGTAAGCTCCCGTCTGACTCATCAACGTCGTCCGTTCCAACCAATTAGGTGAGTAAAGCATCACGTATGTGTTATATAGGTTAGATGATGATTTTAATTTTTTAATTCGGTTCTAGTACCATGCCCGACTTCCCCCTCTATGATGTCCTCCTTGTGAGGGTGGAATGTCCTCTCTTTTGAGGTTCTGGAATTGGCCACCCCAGAATGACCACACGTAAAAGCTGTGACTGTATTAAACAAACACGGCAGCAAAGCGATCACTCTAATCTGCAGCACCGGGATGCAATTCCTGCACCATTTAAGGTGGAAACTGGCAAACAAGAAGCCAACTTCAGCCTCATATGAGATCAGAGCATCAGAGCTCTGGATAATTCAGAAGCTCTGTGGCTCTGAGGAAACAGGGCAGTGAATGCTGCGAGTTCTGGCAGATTCACAGCTGCAGTCGAGTGTAGCGCAAAACTCTGCAGGTGACCACGTCTAGTAGCTCTCCTGTGGTTGCAATGCTCTCTGTGAATTGATATGATAGAGCTATCATACTGTACATGCACCAGATCAGAGAATCTTCCTTAAAAATATTCATTCAGTTTGAAAAATGTCTCGCCCGCACCATGAACGCCAGTGTAGGTGCATCGCCCTTGGAGCAATGACAGAAAGGTGTGGCTGCATACGAACAGTGCATGTTAGGGTTAAGACAGTTAGCTTGGTAGCACAAACGAAGTAACCTAAATAAAGCAGCGACTGACTCTGTGAGATATTCAGACAGATTGTGGAGCTTCTTTGTGAAGGAAAGCAAAAACTGAACATCTTCTGGCCCACTTCACTCACCACTGAAGCAAATCCCTATGTATTATATATAAATCTCTAACCATTTACACATTCGTACTGGATGAATGGATCTGCTTTTAATGGCCTCGCATCTTTTCTGGATACTCTGCATATTAATGCTGTCTTTCCACCACTCAAAATAATACAGTTGCTGAACGCCGTTCAGAGCGGGTTTGGTGTGGGATGGTTCGGATGTTCTTTACAGTGGTGGTGATGGGAACCAGGGTTCTCCATGTCACAAATGTAGGCATTTCATATACTATCGAAACCACCAGTGAACCTACACGTGTCTTCTGAGTTTTATATGGAATGTTGATGATGGGGAAATCTGGAAAATCTATTTTGCCTCACAGCACCCTGCAGCATGCATCCCTCCACCATGGATCATGAATGAATGAAAAAATATCTAACCTTCCCAAAGCCCTGCAATGCATTTTCGTATTTACAGCTATTTAACCTTATATAACCTTTAGAGGGGGACGTCTGGTTCCGTTCACCACCGCTGCAAACGGTTCCGACTTTCTCCTAAACAGACCGTGTCAGCATTTTTTCTGAACTTCTCATTTGCTTCTTTAGGTTTGGCACTTGAAGTGCTAGGCTAATGTAGCTAAAAAGCAATGGAAGCTAATAGCCCACCAGTTAGCATTGTGCTAACTGCAAGTCTAAACTCTCACACTTTTCACTTATATACTTGATTATGCAGACACTGTATGACCGTATGACAAGAAGCCTCAAGATTGCTGACTACTGTTTGTAGGTAGGCGGGAGACACATGGATCATACAAGGATGACCTCAGCTTTCTATTCACCAGCCTGAACTAGTGCACCAGTTAAGGTGGACCCAAAAAATTTGGACAAGTAGCAGGTGAACAGACTTCACATTAAAATGTGGCCCTGCAGCTGCCACTTTGAAAGCTAAAATTATACCATATCTTCTTTAATTTCCGTTTATATTCTGTGTAACTGTGACGTTTTATCAGCATTTGTTACAAACATCATGATGATGATCTTGTGCTCTACGAACAAAGTAGGAGATGTTTACACAGTGTTAGCTAGAACAAACCCAGTTCTCCTTATAAGCAGGAACTCCACACAGCATGTTTAGACAGTTAGCCAGAGAACTGTGTAGATATGGAAGTTCTACTTAGAACGGAGCAACATTGAAAGATCATGTTGACCACAAGACTGTATATGTTACTGTGGAGTCCAGCTGCCTGTACTTCAAGCAGATAATCACTTGTTGTATTCCCAGTTTCTCTGTTTCCCCTAATAAATGCAACCTTGCTGCACAATGTTTCACTCAGTCCGACTGAGGGGGCATATTGTGGCAGATAAGTGATGAACCTTCTGTATATTTCTGACCATGTTTATAGAGAACAGTGTGTCACAAAGGCATAAACCACACAATCAAGTCTATGAGAGTTTACTTAACACAGTTAATGGTGAGCATGTGATGTACACAGGTGATTTCTTTGGCGAAATGTTCCTCAAACATGCATTACGACTGTATTAGCAGTCTGCGGTATAACAGAACACCAGAATGGAACAGTGCGGCGGTCAACAGTGAAACAGTAAACCCTATAGTGGTGTTCCACAAGGCTCAATTCACGGCCCACTGCAGTTTGTGTTTACAGAGGTTGTTATTCTCAGCTGTAGTGTTGAAGAAAAGCTTTTAGTGCCCCCCCCACACACACCACCACCGTTCTTTCATGCTCTCTCCCATAATCAACAGGAGTTTTTTTATGTGTGGAGTGACAGCACAGAGCGATTTTTATCCCCAGTGGTTGTTTTTGCTGTCAGCCAATAACACTGATATCAGTTTAATACGTCCATTCTCTCTCGCTCAAAATCGATTTCCCAATGGATCAATGGGAGGAACGTCTGGAAATAAAATTCAAGCCAAACATTAACGCGGTCATGACGGATCTGATTTACATAATAATAAAGGCAGTTACATTTTAAAGCCTTTTAGAGCCGAATATATCAGACTTTAAATTGCAGCTCTGGTGTCGAGGCCGAGTATTGATGTGATTGTAATGTTGTTTTCTTTAATTTCCTCAACACAAAGAAATAATGGTAATCTTAATGGGTTCGGGGGGAGTGTGAACACAGCTTGTTTGTGTTTTGAATGCACATTGGTGAGCTTGCCTGTGTGTGTGTGTGTGTGTGTGTGTGTGTGTGTGTGTGCGCGCGCTGCATAAAATCACACGTCGTTATTCCAGCACGGCTGAAGAATTTTATTAAGAGTTTTTACATCCCGGGCCTTAAGCTGGGCCCCGATCAGCTTAATCCTCGTCCAAACAACAGATAATGAATCTGGCTCTGCGTCAGCGAGGAAGATCCGAGCAGGGAGATGTGCACAAATTATTGGATTTAGATTAGCCAGAGCCGCTTTTAATGGGTTTGTAGCATTAGCCTCTCTGCTAATCAAAAGTGTCCTCTAGTCTGGTACCAAAGAGAGAGACCCAAACAAGCTGTATTCTACTGCCATTCATGAATACATAACAGAGGGTGCAGATCAGTCACTCCAGAGAGGATCATGCACCAAGGAAAAACACTACAAAGGAAAAACACAGTATATCGTCGCTGTCCAATGAAAAGCAGGTATCTCCAAAATGGCAACTTTACAGGAGAGGGCAAAACCTAATGTAATTTGAAGGCAAGTCAATGGAAGCAGACTTTTTATCCAAGCAGTTTTGAGCCATTTCTCTTGGTCCATTCCTCATGAAATTTTCAGACAACATAAACGGCAAGTGCTGTGTTCAAATGATGCATAAAAGTCAAAATCGACAAAAATGGAGATACATGTATTTCATTGGACAGCGACGATATATATTATCTGTCTGTTTATACGTTTTACACGTATGAACCAGTGTCCATTTATCAGCTGCACTGACCACATAGGACACTTTGTAGTGCTACAGTTACAGACTGTAGTCCAGCTGATTCTCTGTCACCCTCTGAAAACATTTGGAGTATTATGGAAGGAAAAGCAGAACAAAGGAGACTCCGGACTGTGGAGCAGCTTGAATCCGATATCCAGAATGGAAGCATTTCACTTTCAGAACTACAGCAGTCGGTTTACAGAGTGCCAGTGAAAGTAGAGCTCATCACAGAGCTGAACATCAACCTTCACCAACACTGAAAAATGGGCATATACATATATATATATATACAGTAACATATATACATAACATCTTAACACATAAACACTTCATACCATATTCATAATTAAGTTAAATCAACATGTTTACATGATATTAATATGGAGTACAATGTCATTTACTGACAGCCATTTTTCAAAATAAAAGTCCTAATTTATGATTTTCGAAACCTAAATTATTTTCAGTGAATTTACCCCAATGCTTTGACCCTTTTTAAATTTAGACTATTAATTTGACAAATTTGCACTTCATTATGATTTCTCTGTTCTATTCTTTTTTTTTCTTCTTTAAACTTCTATTGTGCCACAGGATTCGTTCAACAGCCCGTTTAGGAAAAAATCTTTTTTTAATTTTTTATTTTGCCTGTCCAGAAATGAGGAATTTCACCAAAAATAATCAATAATATATGAGAACTTTTATTCTGAAAAAAAAAACTCTCTCAGTAAAATGGCATAGTACTCCATATTAATATCACGTAAAACATGTAGACTTTATGAACGATGGTTTAAACCCTCATGAAAACGTTATGAAGTGTTTATGTAAGATGTTATGAATGTGTTATGTAGACACCCTTCTCAGTTTCTCAGGTTCAGTGAGGTCACTGTATTCTGTTTACTGTTTACATTGTGCATCGTCTCCCAACCGTGCAAACCACAGTCGTAATGCATTGTTTGCTAAAGACGTATACTGAAAAAGTACGACTTAAGTCATCTATGACACAGCATCCGGATCAAACCGCAAAAAGTTTATGCTTATTTTCAGACATAAAGAGGCTGGAATTCCTCCAGGCAAACGGAGTGATGTGTTTTTTTCCTCTTTATCTGGAAACTAACAGGAACAAAAGCAGCTATGAAAAATGAAATTAAGTCTGGTGGGGTTAAGCCTCAGCACCACAGGAGTAAAATAAATCACGTCTAACGTGCAGAGCTCCACCTGCTGCAGCACCTGAGGGTGAATTCCCCTCTTTGACGCCCACGCTGAAATACCTCCGCCTTGTAGATGGCAGGCGTAACCTCCGAATTAGAACAAGCGGCGGAGCAAAGTTCTCTGATAAAACAGAAGGGTGAAACCGCGCTCGCGCTCGTATTTGGTTTGGAAATGAGTCGCCGCAGGCAAAGACCGCGGCTGAGGTGGTCCGCGCATGAAGTGTCAGTAAATAGGTTTGATAGTCCATGTAGAAGAAGACGACAGCAGAAAGTAGAGCGGCTTAAACTGCAGTAAACATAAAAACAAACCAGCAAAAACTTTTTAAAGTACTGAGTCACTTATGAATCCATCCAGAATCGATCAGGAAGTACGGAAATAGTAGGAAGTAGGAAGTCTGAAGGTGGGACCTTCTTCCCATTCAAACTTACCATTCCACCATGACCAGCGATTAGGGGCAACAACAGGCCAAAAGCTGGTGTGACTGCAGGGTGAAGGAATGCCCGCGCTGCTGGAAAGTTGTGGAACGTCGTGGTGAAGACGGTGAAGCTGAGAGTTGGTCCGCTGTAAACTGCTTCTTATTTAGATTTCTGTTCCACCTAAATATGGAACCGCAGCTGCACCCTGAGCTGGCGCACGGTTAAGGTAACTTCTGCGTCACTTAAGGTGGACGTGAAAAGCTGAATACGAAGCGGGACAAATACTAAACCTGTCAATCAGAGGAACAAGATTAAGATCCATTTCAAAGCATGAATGATTTGATAATAATTAAATTCCAGTGTTATACAGTGTAAGTGTAACGCGTTAGTGCGCTGTAAGTAGTGTGTGTTCACTAGTGTGTGTGTATGTATGTGTTTCACTTCACGGATGGGTTAAATGCGGAAGACAGATTCCTCTGTGGGCAGCACAAATGGCAGTAAATGGCCCTAAAACTCTGTACTCAGGGAATGACTGGCCTAATTTTGACCTTCGACTCACCGCTATGATTTCATGTTGGACTACAAAGACAAAATACTGGGATACACAGATGTGGGATACAGGGGTTTGGTCACTTTTCCGTCGGAATAGACCCCCTCAGTCGGAGTGAGTGAAACGTTGTGCAACAGGGCTGCATTTATTAGGGGAAAGAGAGAAACCGAGAACGTAGAGTGATTATCTGCTTAAATCACAGGCAGCTGGACTCCACAGTCACATACAAATACATGTGGTCATTGTGATCTTTAATGCTCCTCCGATCAAACTAGAACTTCCACATCTACAGAGTTCTCTGGGTAAACCCCCCTCTCTGTGGAGTTGCTGCTTATAAAGAACACTGGGTTTGTTCTAGCTAACGCTATCTAACCATCCCCTACTTTGTAGAGCACAAAATCATGATGTATGTTTTTAATAAAGGCCGACAAAAATGTTATAGTTATTGAGCATATCGATGAAAACAGTTTATAACTAGCTTATAATTACTACCTTTAAATACCTGTGGTGCTGAATTCCAGCTGTTTCTGCAAACTGCAGATCCATATGAGGCTGAAGTCAGATTCCTATTCACCAGCTTCCTTTTCAGATTTTTCAGTTCCACCTTAAATAGTGCAGCAGGAGCCTGAATGGAACTGCTACACCATTTAAGGTGGAACGTGACATCACATACCCTCAGTATAGACAATTAAAACAATCCCCCCAAGACTTCAGCCTCACGTTCAGCCATGGTCCAAAATGTTGCTTTGGTCAGAGGATGCTAGTAACACCTAGAACATACTTTATTGATTATTAGTGTTGTTCACTATCTCTCTCTCTCTCTCTCTCTCTCTGAGTCATTCTGATGTATATGAGAGATGTATCTCAGTGGAGAATAACAAACATCATCAATCAACAACACACACACCAGCACACACTCATCTCACACACATCAAAGACGTCTGTGATGTCACAGCGTCAAGAAAATAAAATCAGAGCGCTAATGATTTATGACAGGAGTGTTACTCCCACTCACATCAGAGCGCGACTATTTCTGTTCCACCATTTAGAACGTTCAGTTTACAA
>JAVGWN010001706.1:0-12009 GCA_034552555.1 Semaprochilodus insignis | reverse complement strand
ATGTGGAGATGCTGATTTAAGAAGAAACTGGAGTGGTCTCTTATTTAGTTCCAGAGCTGTATATGTAATTGTGTGTACTTCTTTATTTGTATAGACTCTGATCATCATTTTATGCTTATTTTAGTAATATTAAATATTATTATTTATATATATATATATTTTAGGACAGTTTTATAACTTCCACAGCTGGACTCAGAGAGGGAACAGTGGACCCACCTCCACAGGGAAACATTAGCAATCCTGCCTTTAGTGGAGGCATAAAGTTGCTAAGGCATCAGCAATGCTGAGCTCAGAAAGCAGTGCAGTTCTCCTTTATCTCCAACATCAGTGTAGGGTTTCTGGCCCTCTTGAACTGAAAGAACCTGTTCTGACTTTTGCTCCGGGAAAGCTGGGTCCAACTCCAGTCTCCTCCGTCCTCGTGGCCTTCGACCTCCTGTTCCTTTCCACAGCCTGCTGTGTGTGCTTTTCGCAGGCGGTCCCCGGTCCCCCAGCCTTCCTGCTCCCAATTTAGTGTCAGCTCTGGGATGACCAGTCGTGTTATGGTTGGCCCATTCTCTTTCTCTTGGCCGGAGAGCAGAGAAGGAAGGAAGCTGGACTTTCTATCGTTTACTGTTTCTTAAGAGCAAATAGGATGGCCGTCGGGTCAGGACGGGAACCGTCTACTTCCCTTCAGCCAGGGTTTTCATTTATCTCTGTCAGTTTGCCTCGTTCAGCAGAAGCATGCTGTGCCACTAGGCTCTTGAAACCGACGGCACCGGATGATGGATTCTCCTTCAGGAATCGTGACTTGCTTTACTGCCTTCTGCTGCAAGAAGGCAGGCACCATTCCTGACCTGATTCTGCTTAGGTAAAATGCAGTTAACCTCTTTTCCATAGTGGAGAAATTACAGCCCGCCGCGTCTCCAGCGCTATAAATCACAGCAGGCTTTGAAGTCACAGCCCCCTCCAGCGAAGGTCCTCTAGCCCTGTCCATTCAGGAGATCCCCTCGGAACCTATCTGGAGGCCCTTAAAAACGCCTGCTTCTCTCTTGCTTGTTTTCGTCCCAGGAGTCCTTGCTATATTCATACCAAGCAGGCCAGTCGCAGAACTAACCGTAATGGCTTTTCGGATCTGCCACATTACATAACTGGCTAACATCTGGGCCACCTATATTCCCTCAGATCACAGCAGTATTTTACCCCGTTCCTGACGAGCGATGGGGAGCCGGACTGAAGAAGAGCTTCAGTCTTGAAATGCAGTTCAGCTGTCGCTTAATCTGATGAATTCAAGGCTCCGCTTTTGAAGACCTTCTCGCGTCATAATGGGAAATTTATTTGTTGATGTTGGAAGAATAGCAAGTATCACTCTCATAGTCTTTTATGACTTTTAAAGGATTTGTACCTCCTGAAGAGCTGACCTTATGGACTATTTGGAAGTTAAAGCCGGCAGCATGCTTAAAATGGAAACAGTGTTTTGACAGCACAACGTCTTTTTGGCAAAAACCATTCAGTCGATTGAGTTCATAACGTGAGAAGCTTACTAAACCAAACCCCAAACTCAGAATCACCATTGTTTGCTCTAAGCCCTCCCCCTGGCCATGATTGGTCATCTAATCCCTGCGTGTTTCGATTGGTACTTCATACTGGGTCGTTTATTTTAAGACCTCTTTCTGACAGTGCTTGGTTCTCATTACCACTTAGTTTGTTCTGAACCCTCCCCCTGGCTGTGATTGGCCCTAGTCGCCATGTCATTCATACTGAGACCCCCCCCCCCCCCCCCCATTACTGTGATGGGAATAATCACTTCCTTGTTTTTTCCAGACCTCCCCTTGGCTGTGATTGGTCCTGACCACTGCCTTGTTTGTTCTGAGACATCCTAGTTGGTCCTGAGTCTTCCTTTTGATCTGATTGGTCAGTGCAGAATAAAGCTCATGATGTAGGCTACTTGGACACTTCATGTTGAACTTTTCTCCACTCAGGAAGAAAGAACAAAAGCACAATAAAGCAAAACACAATAGAGGGTTCAAGCAGTACGTGAACAGAGTGTGGCGAACATCTCCTCTGTTCTGTGAAAAACAAGAATAGAAAAAAACACAAAAATGTGACCCCCCCCACAAACCCCCCCAGAACACCCCCAATTCAAGCCAGGATGTCATTTGGAGTGAGAAAAAACAACACCAGTCAGCGAGGACACTTCCCCTCGTCTCCTTGACACTTCCTCTTGTCAAGTCCATTTGAGGTCAGTGGGGCCATTTGTCACTGGCTCCAGGCACGCACAGTGGGCTCTGGGCTGCTGTAGTGGCTAAAGGCTAATTGGTATTCTAACAGACTATTTAAACTCTTGGTCATGCTTTCAGGTTTCCTCGCTGCCTCTGATCTTCCGGACTCCATTTCCCAGAGTTCCTGAACTCTCCATTCACACTCCACTTCCTAGATCTGGCTTTCCTGAATTCTGATTGTTTGACCTGCATCTTGTTTCCCCTTCCATATATATATACCCCTCATTACACGCCCTCTTTGCGAAGTATTGCCAAACTCTGTTTGCTTACTGAGAGTTCTCTCTGTCTCTCTCTTCTTCGTTCTCCGACTCCCTCTCTCTCGGATTCTCCCGTTTGGTTTTGCTCGCTGTACTGATTGTTCACTCTGGTTTTGACCTCCCCTTTGATCTCTAGATTTCTCCCTGGACTTTCCCTCTGGTTTGGTTGCCTGTTTATCTGACCCTCTGGCTCTTGACCCTTGCCCGTCTCTCTCTTCTCCTTCAGCCTCGCCCATTATTGTTCTGTACTTGCTGCTGACTTTGATTATCAACTTGTCTAATGAAGACTCATTGACTTTTAGCTCGGCACGCGTCTAAGTATGTTTGTTCTTGACACTCTTTAACATCTGTTCTATTTAGCATTATAGAAGGTATATATGCATATTATATATCATTTACTTATTATTTATGTTGTAGGCATTGCAGCACTTGATTTCCATCACCCCCACTGAAATGAAGTCTCTGTAATGAACCACCAGTCTGAAACCATTCGACCATCCAACCACACCAAATGACTTTGTTTACATCTCAACAACTGAATAATGAAGGAACTTGAATGTTAAAGTAATAGATTTAATAATGAAGGTTACTTCAGTATGAATCACTCAGCTTTATTGGGCCTTCCTCATTTGGGTTACTGCCTGTCATCTCACCGACCACGTGAACAAATGCAGGCTCCATGTATGCTTCCAGTTTGTGGTGTTGGTGAAGTGCACACTTAAATGTCATATTTGTACATTTAGCACATGTGCACAAAACCACAAGTCTGAACTTCGGAACATTAGAGTTGATAACACTTCCCGTTCTGCTCTCTAAATAAACCGGCACTAGCACTGGGCATGATCGTACAGTCGCCTCCGAAATGATTGGAAGGGTGAGGCCAATTATTTTGTTTTTGCTGTACCCTAAAGACATTTGGGTTTGAGATCAAAAGGTAATGATGAGACGATAGATCAGAATTTCGGATGTGTTAACCAACTTAGAACAGGGCACCTTTTGCTTGGACCCTCCCAGTTTTCAAGTGAGGAAAAATACTGGAACACGTGACTGACAGGTGTTTCTTTGTTGCCCAGGTGTGCCCTGTTAGATTAGTAGCTCTGAAAGTCTAGCAGTGAGCCCTGTGTTTTGCCTGTGAAGACCGCATTGGTTGTTAAAGGCATAAACCACCATGAGGACCCATCACTCCCATCACTGACACACACTGGCGAATACGATGGGTCGTGCTGGAGGGCTCAGTGACTTTACATTTAGCATTGTCAGAGGATCCCACCTTGTGTTGCACTGCTTACCACAGAGCTACAAACCAACACTGGAAGCAACACAAGCACAGGAACTGGGCACTGGGAGCTTCATGAAACTGGTTTCTGGCTTAGCAGTTTCACACAAGCCTGAAATCAATGTGCGCAGCGCCAAGCGTCAGCTGGAGTTATATAAAGCATGCTGCCACTGGAATCTGGTGCAGTGGAAACTGTCCACTATGTGGTAGTCTGATGATTGAATCGGGGTTTGGCAGATGCCGGGAGAACCCTGCCTACATGTAGTGCCAGCAGTAAAGTTTGGCGCAGGAGGGATAATGGTCTGCTGCTGGTTTTCAAGGATTGAGCTCGTCCTCTTAGTTCCAGTTCCAGGTTTTCAGGGTAATGTTAATGCTACAACATACACATGACATTTTACACAGTTAAGCTGACCAGACAAAAAATTAGTCACCTTGTGTGTTTAAGGTGGTAGGAACTTCACTGCCGGGTGTGAGTGACGGGACCCATAGATGGAGAAGAGGTGCTACAGTGCAGTGAATGTCTCGTTCCATGTGTGGAAAATGGCTCCAGAGCAGATGTTAATGATGGGCTAAAAGGAGTGACTGCATTTGGGCGTGCCAAAGACCACAGTGTGAAGGAAGTAGCTGAATCTGCAGGTGTATGGAAGCGTACGGTCATACGGGTCTACCAGCAGTGGCTAAAATCACAGTCTACAGGGAATTCTCCTCGGAAATGGGCCAGGGAAGGCATCCACCAAATCTGGACCAACTGACCAATTCTTTGATGGAAGAGTGGCTGAACATTATGTGGCCTACATCCATACACTTGTCCAGTACATGCCAAATCCAATCACAGCTGTTACTGGTGCTGGTGGAGGTGTTACACACTGACTCATTTTTTGATTGGTGAGCTTACATGCTTTCAGCTTTGTGGCAATACTCCAAAATCTTGTGGACAGCCTTGAATGAACAGTGGAGTTCAAATCTCTGGACTGACTGGGCATTCCTGATTGTTTCTTTGGTCAAAGCAATTAACCCCCATTACACTCTGCTGCTCACAGAGTAGACACTGTTAGTCAAATAAGTAGTCCAGCTGTGATCAGATTTCATGAGACAGCCGCTAAACAGCCCTTAATCTACACTGACTAGCTGATTAATTTTTTAGCTGGCCTTAAGATGAAAGTTTGCACCAGCTCAGTATCATTATCGTATAGTTTATCATACGTATCAGATAGTCTCCTCGCCTAATGATGGCTTCAGACAACTCTAAAGGAAATGTGCTTTTGGTGCCTGTCCTTGCATTCTGTCTAAACACATGCTGTGGACTAATCCGCAGATGAGAAAGTAAATTTGTGTTTTTGCTGCTTTCATTAAGGTATCCACCGTTCTTTGATGACAATCCCTTTGGTATCTACCAGAAGGTTCTCGCTGCCAAGCTGAACTTTCCTCGCCATCTGGATTTCTATGTAAAGTAAGCAGACATTAACGACATCAACATCCCCTCCAGGGCACATGTGCTACTTTATTTCTTGTATTTTATTTTGATTTCTGAGGTCCACTGACGTTTGGGTGGCCTTATGTACCTACAGCATGTGATTGTTAATTCGTTTCTCAGACGCACCTTTATCCCTATCACGACTGTGCCTATTTACGCTTAACAGTTCCAACTGCTGAGACGTCTGAAAAAATAAATATCCTGATTCACTACATATAATCTATATGTATCATGATATTAGATTTTGGTCATGTCTCCACTTCAGATCTCTTTTTTGCACAATTTAAAAGCTCTATTAACCCTTTCAGTTTAATGAATATTCATGATGGACAGACCAATAGAGTTGGTTCACAACTCTACTAAAATATTATATCAGCCTCCATTGCAAGGTAAGAAAGCTGTTTTATCCTCCTGTAAGGCTCCATTTTGGAGTTTTTTAAGGTGGACTGTATAATTCCATGACTGCTATTTTATAGGTGTCGTCTCTTTTATTCTACAGTAAAGCATTAAGCTAAAAATATGGAAACTTTCTATAAGTGACCATGTCTAAACTTTTGACTGGTATTGTTATTTTTGTATATATATATATTCTTTTTTTTAACTATATTTTTATATTTTTTTTATATTGTGCCTTATTACAAACTGCTATTAACAACAGAAAAAGCTGATCTGTGTAAATACAAAGCTTTTAGATTTCAAAACAGCCTAATTTGTTAGTTTTGTAAGTTTCCATATATGAACTTGGGAGTGATTGGTATCTTTTATAACCTTTAACAGTGTTTAGATGCTACAGACCTTTTTTCTGTTTAATACAAAAGCAAAGGGAAGTTACATTTTCTGTGATATTGGCTCTTTAATCAAAGATAAATATGTAACTTCAGAAACTATAAGCTTGGTTGATTAGCAACAAGTAATTCAGTAATAATGTGCAAACTACAGTATGTGCTATAATGTATTTTTGAAAGTCATTTGACCGTGAGCACATTAATGCTGGAGAAAGTCTCTCCCTCACTGTGCTGGTAGTGCAATTAACGCAGGTTTGGACCGCAGGAGGCCTTTTGTGTATTCAGCTGCTTTCAAGTCTGTTCAGTGTTTGCAACAAACAACAGGTGGTGAAACGACAGAAATACGACAGATTATTGACTTGAAGAGTGTAAATATAGAAGCATTTGCACACTGAGATTAATTTCACACTTCAGTCTACCACCTAATATTTGAAATTCAAAATGCTACCTTAATAGTGGCCTTCAACAGATGATGAAGCTGAATACATATTGGCTGATACTGACAGACAAGATAATGTCAAATTGTCAAGCAATATTAATGAATTAGTTTTATGTGTTTACATTAATAAGGGCCGCTTTCCGATATTCCTAACCTAATATTCAATCATGTATGTATAACTCCAAAAAAGTGGAAGGTTTAGATGATGCTGGGTTACTGAAATTAATTATCTGTATTTTAGACATTTTACTGCATTTGGAACCCTGTAGAAATAGATGTTATGTTTGTCTGTAATGTTATACCAGGTGAATTAATTCCCAGTTATTTATACATCTAATAATTGCGTATATAGGCCGATATATTGGCCGATACATACATATTTGAAAAATACTGGATATCAAATAAATCATCGGCCCAGAATTCCTGTATTTGTGCATCTTTGCTTAGGATGGCTAAGGTCATGGAATGAAAGTATACTACCTGCCAGTAAAACAGAATTTTTTTTTTTTTAATTTTGTTTTGTTTGTTTGTTTTGTAAACATATGCTCATTCCAAAATTGATGTCTGCCACATGTTTCCTGTTCACATGTTTACCCCTGTGGTACATCACCTTTCTTTTAATAACAGTGTTTGGGGACTGAAGGCACCAACTGATCCAGTTCTGAAGGCAGAATCTTTTTTTGCTGTTCTTCATTTATGATGCATGTTTTCAATGGGAAACAGTTAAAATGGCACGAATGTCCCTGAAAAAGACAGCATCTACGAAGTAGCACGTATTGCTTCTAAATCTTTTATCTTAATGGAGCTTTCACATATTTGCAAGTTACCCACTTATACCCCCGTCCCCCAACCATGAAAGGACCTGGGTTTTAACCATCTGGATGGTCCCTTACCTCGTTGGCTCGGAGAGCACAACATCGCATTACTACCTTGAGCTACCATGAGGGTTTCCACTGTTTACAGGCCATGTCATATGAGCTTGAGCCCAGAGGTGTCAAGTACATAGTATAGTACAGGTGTATAGTACAGTCTTTTTTTTACTCACAACAAACAGTGTTTACCGACAGTGGCTTGTCAAAGTATTCCTGAGTCCGTATCGTGATCTCCATCAGGGCTGCATGCTGCTTTTTCTGCAGTGCCATCTGCTGGATTGAAGGTCATGGGCATTCAGTTATGGTTTTTGGACTGGGTATTTTTCCAGATTCTCGAAACCTTTTGCTATTATTATGCGGTATAGAAGGTGAAATATCTAAAATGCTTGTAAATGCTCCTCAGGGCATGTTGGAGTGGTGAGCCCCTAGCCATCCTCGCTCATAAAGGACTACACCTTTCCAGGATGCTCCTTATAAACCCAAGCATGATTACGTCATCTCCTAAAATGTTTTCTGAACATTTAATAGTGTTCCTAGTCCCAAATCGCCCTCATCCCAACCTTTTGAGGGTTTTGCAAGCATCAATTTCAGAATGAGCATATATTCACCAAAAAAACACAATACAATTGCTAAAATAAAACATTAAATATCATGTCTTTGTACTGCGTTTGAGAAAATACCTCTCAAAGAAGGTGTGCAAATCACTGTTTTCTGTTTTTATTTGCATTTCATATGCTGTTCCAACTTTTTTGTTTTTCCAATAGCTGGTAGCATACTTAAGAGATTACTGTGAAACCACTATTAGATATTAATGTCTGAAAGTAGATGTGGAGGCTGTACTGTTAACGTTCAGATAAATTGGAATGACCATATAGTTCATAGTTTTTTAGATGATGTTGTTTCTGTTCAAATGTGACAGATCACAGTTTTTAACTTTCTGATGTTTTTTCATCCAGAGACCTCATCAAGAAGCTCCTCGTCGTGGACAAAACAAAGCGGCTTGGAAACTTGAGGGTAAGCACATTAAATGTTCATGCCAGAGGCCTTTACACACCAAGCGCAGTTCAATTGTGGATTTTATTTTGGTGACAAGAAATGAATGTGCGGAGGCGTATAACGATGATTTCACAAACATACTGGCAAAAACGTAGCGTTATTTTTTTCACCCTCTACTCTGATCTTCTGCAGGCTATATGAAGTCACTCTACAATGGCATAGAAACAGCCAAACTGATAGATTGACTGTGGTTTCATTTAGTACTGTGTCAAAAACATTTCAAACAAAATTAGTTTCTATCAGGCTTGGTCTCAGTTATTTGTCAAATTTCTCTTTGACTATGGAAATGGGTGTAGTATAACAATGGAAATATTATGGTGTAACTGTGCCAATGGGTGTACTGTAGCTGTGAAAATGGGCCTGGTGTAACAGTGGAAATGGGTGTCCTGTAACTGTGGGAATAGGTGTCCTGTAACCCTGGAAATTGTTGTAGTGTAACCATGGAAATAGGTGTAGTGTAACTGTGGAAATGGGTGTAGGGTAACTGTGGAAATGGGTGTAGTGTAACTGTGGAAATGGGTGTAGTGTAGCTATGGAATTGGGTGTAGGGTAACTGTGGAAATGGGTGTAGTGTAGCTGTGGAAATGGGTGTAGGGTAACTGTGGAAATGGTTATAGTGTAGCTGTGAAAATGGGTGCAACCATGGAATGGTTATAGTGTAACTGAAATGGGTGTAGTGTTAGCATGGAGTGGGTGCAGTGTAACTATGGAGTGGGTGTAGTTTAACCATGGAGTGGGTGTAGCCCACTGATCTATATAGGGCCACAGTTGTACTGTATGTTCGCTGTGTTTATGTCACTGAGCTCGTTTTATCATTAAGGGTAAATCTATCTTCTGGGTATCAGGTAAGTGAGAACTGACGCTATATAAACCAAAACTGGACTTCCCCACCTCCCCTCCACCCAGTGGAAACCACACCTATGGAAGATACACTTGGTTGCCAGGGGTAACGTTTAGTTCTCCACCGCTCTGGGGATTTAAACGAGAGGTTTTTATTTTGTAACTGACCCGCAGTCTGTGTTAAATGTATGACCTCTGACCTCAGAGCTGCCTCTGATCTCCTGCACTGCACGTTTTAATGAGCCTCACCGCCCCAGAGGCCAGCGCCACTTAACCCTGTACGGCTCCGCGGGCAACCCGGGCATGGAATGTTACAAGGTGTCCGGCACGGAAGGTTTCCTTTAGAGTCGTCATCACGTTTGGCTCCACGAGGGTCTCCATAAAGCGCAGCCCGGAACCACCCCGAGTGACTACTAGCCACGGACAGGGTCAAAGGTCACAAGATGCTGCCTTGAAGAACCTGGACTGCAGGCTGTTTATTGGTGCTCTTTCAATTTCCAGCAGCTCCACAGTGAATTACTAGCTTTGGCTTTGGTCCGATGTAAATAACTCCGCACTCACGAGCCTTAGTTTTCCATGTCAGTCACTGGATTCATTTTATTGACTTTAGGAGCTGCTGTAATGTCAAATTAAACAACTGGGAAGCTTCGTGATTGGGATCATTTGTTTTAGGGGCTGTTTGTAAATGGTTTAGCTCACATATACTTCTGCTACTTGTGTCGGTGTCTGTAAAGCAAAGTGGATTGGTTCACTCGAAGGCTTTGCTATTTTGATGTTGTTTAAATATTAAGACAGAAAGCATTGAAAACGGATTACTGAAAAATACCCAGTCAGTTACGTTGACGTCAGACACCTAAGCTGCATAAATCTCTTTCTGTTGCTGGTCCAGAGAGACATATCTGTGATTATATGCCAAAAGTGGCTCGTGAATTCCAATATTGAGTGAATATTATAGCTTTAATAACTACTACTCCGATTCCTAAGTACAGGGCCTACAGTTTTGACTAGCCTCTTTAAAAGTAAGGATTTAATGTCTAAACGAGTTAATGCTCAGACATGACGGCATTCCAGAGTGCTTCCGAAAAGTCTCCGTGGACGGAATTCGCACTCAGCCTAATAATCATCCATGACCTGTGAAATAAGGACTTGGAGGGTTTTCTCTCTGAGGCTCCGAGGAATGAAGTATTTTAAAGCCTGCTGTCCAGACAGGACTGTATTAGCTCGCATTCTTCAGAGAGTATAAATGTCCCCGAAACTTTAAACACGAAGGAACACAGTTAATTCATAACAGCTGAAAATTAGCAGCGGCCGCGCTTAGCAGTTGCAGGTTGTTGTGTCTGGCTGCCGGGCTGGAGGACAGGAGGCTATTGCTAGCACTTGGTTCCAGTTAGTGATGGCACATCACTGGCTCTGTGCAGAGTACACTAGCACTCCGGAGAAGCTTCTGTTTGTTTTCAGAACTGATTCCCAGAATTAGTGACATTTACCAGAACTCTTCTGGACTTACTGAGTTTCCCAAATGTTCCAAGGTTATGCACATGCGGAAAATTTAGTTTTAACTAGTGAGCCACCAAAATCAAATGCCTTGGGCAAAAACCGAAACCAAAATTCAAGACATAATAGGCCAAACCGTAAAAAAACAAGAAATGACAATAAATAAACACACTTAATGTAAAATAACAGACTGTATTAACAGATTAATACAGTATGTGGGCTACAGAATGTGCTGGACAATCCAACATCCTTGAAAACAGGGAACAGCTGGTCACCTAAAACCAGGAATTCCATTATTCTTAGTTATTCTTTTGCCGTTTTGCCGTCATTTCATCCTCGAGTCTACACGTAGTGCTGTTTTCCGCTTCTGTTGTTTTGCTGTATTCTGTGTATTAACCGGAATGCTGTTTTTGGGATCTTCCTGGGTGTTGTCTCTTCTCTTGATACTCCATATGAATATGAGATTACAGATTTCCACTTACACATGCTTGATATTTCCACTGTTGATCTGGAACTCAAACTGTTCGAACACATCTGTGCTCACCAGCACAGGACAGCCAACAACAATCTCAATCATCAATCAGTCAGTATTTATTTGTATAGTGGTTTTTTATTATTTTTTTTATTTAGTTTTTTTTTTTTTTTTGGCTCTTTGAGTTGCAAAGGTTCTATTTCTTTCTTCCCACATAAATTTTTATTATTTTCAGAAAATACAATAATATTAATAATGTATTATGAACAATGAGCACAACTAAGCATGAAACATATACAACATTCCCCCTCCAATGCCCCTCCCGCCAAAATAAATAAATAAGTAGAAATAAATAAATAAAATAAATTAACAAAGAAAAAACAAACAAACAAAAAAAACCCCATAAAATAACATAATAATAATACAAAATAAACACATACTAAGATAAGGCCATCCTCATGAAAAATAAGTAAATAAGAACATACATACATACATACATACATACACACACATACACTTGCATATACCTATATATTCCCATACCGTACAATTTACTAAAAGCTGGGCAGAATCCCTTCATTGCACTTTCCATCCCGAGAATGCTAAGTACCACCTGATCCTGCGGGGGACCTCCACTCCAAAGAATACTGACCTTTTAAGATAGTATTGACCAGTTCAGGAGGCAAGTGTTCTATAAATGGTCTCCAAATTTTCATAAACAACAAGTCACTGCCCTTAGGTACCGCAGCGAGTCGTTCATGAGGAAGTATCCTAAATATTTCCCTA
>JAVGWN010001704.1:0-12011 GCA_034552555.1 Semaprochilodus insignis | reverse complement strand
AAAAAGTTGCCTATATATAATATTGTTTATATTTTGAAAATAATACTAATGTGAACATTTGACATTGTTTGTTGGTGTCAGATTATTCATAACCTAATGCTGATGAACGCAGGTGAAGTTTTGTCCAGGGCCCTAACAGACTTTAGATTCACCACCTCCCAGGCGAAGTGAAAGTTTGTGACAAATACGATGCGAGTTTTAAGGTGCTGAAAATTTCAATAATTGTTAATACCAGCCAATTTCAATTTTATACTCAAGATTTTAATTTTACAGTCCAGTAGCTTAGGTAAACCGTGCCTGGCTGACTGATTAATAACTGGAGATTAATGGACTTTATAAAGAATTCAATTTTCAGATTGAGAGAGCTGCAGTTCTAATTATAACCATAAATAAAATAGCTTATTATAGAACATCGTCTTAGAAAGAAGTGGGGGAATGTAACTTAGGAACTGAACGTGTGACCTGCCTGTAGAAAAGCTAGATCAATTAAAAGCATCCAGTCACTCATGTGCTGTGCACATGACTCCGCCACTAAAACTAGTCTGGGACACAATGTTCAGAGCCAGAAAAATATTATGTCCAGCATATTTCTAGGCTAAAATAACAGACATTGCTTTAACAATACCAATCAGAAAAATCTCAGATATATTCCCAAATTATTATATGATGTATTGCAGCCCTGGGGAGCATGTTACCCAGAATGCTTTGCGCTTCTGGCTTCTTTCGAGCTGTTATTCTCCTGCTAAAGGCTTTGATGCCCTGTAGATGTGGTGTAGTAAGAGCCCCCTGTTTTATGCTTCCATTCCAGCCTGTATTGTTGTATTACAGAGGGAGCTATTTAAGTGTGCGGTGCTGTTTAGCTGTAAGCAGAGAACGCTGTATAACTGTCATACCCACAGCGAGCCCGTGTGACTGAAGGTTTTCATTATAAACAAGCAGGAGAACTTCTTGTCCTGCTCATTAGATCATTTGGTTTCAGTCTTCAAGCAGCTGATCACATGTGCTTCTGCTTTGCTGGAATGAAAACTGGAAGCCACGTCGGCTCTTTGGGGTTTTATTCACCGACGGAGAGAGTGTGGGGTGAAATCCCAACAATGCCATGAAAAAAAACAGCAGCTGGTAACTGCTGGCACGATACTGATGATGATCACGGTAATAATGAGAGGCGCTAAAGTCGTCTGATATCGGTCTGACCCCGTTACACCCACCAGCTCCTTCATTAGGTCAGCCCTTTTGTATCTACACTCATAGTCCATGTTCTCAGCTCCACTGACCATATAGGGTGGTGGTGTGTTAGTGTATGTTGTGCTGGTATAAGTGAATCAGACACAGCAGTGCTGCTGGACACCTTCATGTGGGCAGCATCCTGTACTGTGGGTGGCGTCTTGTGGGTGGCATCCTGTGGGCAGCACCTCGTGGGCAGCAACCAACGGGCAGTGTCCCGTGGGCAGTGTCCTGTGGGCAGTGTCCTGTGGGCGGTGTCCTGTGGGCGGTGTCCTGTGGGCGGCGTCCTGTGGGCAACATCCTGTCCTGTAGGCAGCGTCATGTGAGTGGTGTCCTGTGGACGGCTTCCTGTCCTGTGGGCAGCGTCCTGTGGGCAGCGTCCTGTGGGCAACGTTCTGTGACCCGTGATGAAGGACTAGAGGATGACCAACACTGCACTGTGCAGCAGCAGATGAGCTATCGTCTCTGACTGTACATCTACAAGGTGGACCAGCAAGGTAGGAGTGTCTAATAGAGTGGACAGTGAGTGGACGCAGTGGTTAAACACTCCAGCAGCACTGCTGTGTCTGATGCACTTGGGTTTCCATGCACAGCTACTGCTGATTTGCTGATTTGAACATACTGGGGAAAGGACGAAAGATCTAATGTGGTCAGGTTAAACAATGAACTGGCTCATGGACACACCAGCAGCATACAGTGGGCTATTTGAACGCCCCCTGCTATAAAGCTGCAGCAGGAAGCAGTCTGAGATATGATATGCATTCTGAGATATGGCTGAGAAAATGATGGTGGAAAACTGGGAAGATAGCTGTGAGATAAGCTTTGATGGCCTTCACAGCTACATTATGTGACCGGATATTAATAGCAGTCACTCCCACCGTGTACCAGTAGGGCTGATATTACACATCTGTGTCCTGCTAGCTTCCTTCTTCCTTCAAAGGCTTGAACCTGGGTTTGCAGTTAAGCAAAGTGAAGAAGAAGAGTAGGAGTGCAGGAGTGCAGGAGCCCTGTCCCATTGGCTTACACTGCAGATCTGCCCTCCTCATGGCAGAGCTCTTACACAGATACTCAGCCTCTGATTTCTGTCTTCTGTCTATGTGTCCCGCAGCTTTCGGAGGCTTTGAGCATGTCTAGGGAAATGAGGATCCACAGGAATTTCACATTCCATGTAATGAGCTCAGAGCTGAATGGTTTGAGGAACATGTCTTGCTGTGATATTGCCAATACTGTAATAACAATTTGTAGAATAATTTGTAAAATAATTAAGCTGCAGGGGGTGTAGGGGGGTGTATGGGGGTGTAGGTGTATCGATGATCTCCATGGTATCAAATCAATTGAAAATCAAATCAAATCAAAGTTTGTCACATGCGTAGTCATACGTGTTACAACTAGCAGTGAAATACTTTGACAACTGCTCACCACTCACATGAACCAGTAAGATAATATAAAGAATATCTAGAATAGAATAGAATAGAATAGAATAGAATAGAATAGAGGAAAATAGGCCAGAATAGAACAGAAGAGAGGACAATAGAATAGAATAGAATAGAATAGAATAGAATAGAATAGAATAGAAGAGAGGACAATAGAATAGAATAGAATAGAATAGAACAGAACAGAACAGAACAGAAGAGAGGACAATAGAATAGAATAGAATAGAATAGAATAGAATAGAATAGAAGAGAGGAAAATAGAGTAGATTAGAATTGAACAGAACAGAAAAATATGAAGTTAAAAACAGTCAGTAGTTTAGAGACGGCTCCTCGTAGCAGGTTCTCCTTCTGTGTCTCTTAAAGCTTTACTGTAGAATAAAAGTGAAGACACCAAACTATAAAATAGCCCTCATGGAATTATACAGTCCACCTTAAAACCCTCCAGAATGGACCTTTACAGGAGGATGAACCAGCTTTCTTAACCTGCAGTGGAGCTGATAGAACAAGGTTTATTTCTAAGCAGGTTTGGAGCAATTCTATTGGTCGGTCCCTCATGAATATTCACTAAACTGAAAGGAGAACTAGAGCTTTTACACTGTGCAGAAAAAGAGATCAAAGTTTTACACCACTAAATATATATTAGAGGTGGAGATATGGAGAAATATCATACTGTGGTACATCAAGAGGATATGTGGTATATCAGGGTATGTACTGGTTCAGACTCTCATCAGTTGGAGCTGTTCAGTGTACGACTGTAGAGTCTTTAAGATCACCAACTACATCCAGTTAGAGGGTGTACCTAAACTTTTGACTGGTATAGAAATATATGAAGATTAAATGTAATATAAACTCTATTGTATACTGTATATACTTGTTTTTGCCATTTTGGAGAGACCTGGTTTGCTTTGGACAGAGACGATATATATGTGCTGTGTAATATCTAACTGTGTAACTGATCTTTATTTGGGATGAAATGAATGTAATTTTATATTCATACCGTACGTCTATTTCTGGGAGCTGCTGAAACCGCTGAAAGCCGATTAGTCCGGGCATGACGGGCCATGTTCATGCTGCAACATGACCCTTTGTGAGGCGGATCAGCCTTTCAGCAGGTAGGGTCCATGTGATGGCCGGTTAGGGTTTTCAGAATGGCCGGTCAGGATGGCATGGTACTGCCCTGGCGTGTTCACAGTCGTGGTGAAACCTGGTTTCAGCACACCTTATTCAGAGCTCTCCGTAGCTACATACTGAATCTTCAGTGTTTTATGAAACCCATATTTCTGGTTTTGAACGTGACTGGCTATCCAGCATGCTGCAGCGCACCACTTACCACAGCAGTGCAGGTCCTACACACTCGTTTGTGTTTTGTTTGGTTGGTTTTTGTTTCCTGTTTATATTATAAATATTACCTTGAATATTTGATAAAAATAACAATAAAATCTCAGGCTGTGTTATTATGGTTGCGCATTGCAAAGCAATTTATATTAAGATTTATATTATTATTCTTCTTATTTTTCTCCCACTTTTTCAGCACCAAACTCGTCCCGCAGTTTTCGAGATATCGACTCCGTTCCAACTCCAGTTTGTCCGGTATGATTTGGTGATGTGGGCTTGTATACAGCTTTTTGATCGGATGCACGGATTCCGAGTAGGAAGGAATTTTTCCGGAATTTTTTCCCATAGAGAATGAATAGGATCGAAAAACGCGTGCCTATCTACCCTACTTCCGCTCGACCTAGAGACACCAAATCAGAAACACTGGCTCGGGGCGCAGCCCCAAGCAGGAATTCAGTGTTAGATTGACCCGCACTCGTCCATTTCTCTTTCTTTTCGCATCCCTTTTTCCTCCCATAGAGAATGAATAGGGTCGAAAAAACGCGTGCCTATCTACCCTACTTCCGCTCGACCTAGAGACACCAAATCGGATACACTAGCTCGGGGCACAGCCCCGAGCAGGAATTCAGTATTGGATTGACCCGCACTCGTTCGTTTCTCTCTTTTTGTTCGCATCCCTCGTTCCTCCCATAGAGTCTCAGTCATTTTTGGACCCACCTAAAGCCGGCTGTTTCCTTCGCCCGAGAGTCACGAAACTTTACGCAGTCACTAAGGGCAGGTCCCCAAGCACTAGTCCACAGCCAAACTGACCCGCACTCGTCTATCTGTCGTTTATTCATCCCTCGTTCCTCCCATAGAGTCCCAGTCATTTTCGACCCAAACCAAGCAGTGATGCTTTCATTTGCCCGAGAGCCACCAAACTTCACGTAGTCACTAAGGGGAGGCCCCCAAACACTAATCCACAGTCGTAATGACCCGCACTCGTTTACTCATCCCTCGTTCCTCACTGAGCAAGCTGCGCAACCATCCCGCGTTTCCTTCAGGAAATGCACTTTTCTAGTTATAATTATTATTAGTTTTATTGATTAATACAAATATTACAGCTACTTTTGTAGTGTAAAGTCTGTTTATTTATTTTATCTATACTTTTTAAAGTCATTTCCTATGCAGGACTATAAAAGGCTTTTTATAATAAGTGATTTCGCAATGCACAACAATATTATTACCCGACGGTGATCTGCTTTCTCTTCTTCTTCTCCTTCTTCTTTTTGGTACACATTTTTTGAGATATTGACACCATTTCAACTTCAGAATGTTCGATCTGATCGGGAATGGTGTTCTTGAATACAGCTTTTTGATATGACTTATGTTTTTCAGAATACGTCAATAAATTCAGATTTTTTTTCCCATTAAGAATGAATGGGGTGGAAAAACGCACACCCATCTACAATCACTCGTTCCTTCCATAGAGTCCCATTCATTTCCACCCCCATTCAAATCCTACTGGTACCCTTAACCCACAGATCCCCAAACTTTAATCCACAGCCACACCGACTGGATTGTTGTAAAATGATCTTATATCTAGTTGATGTATCTTATATTTCTCGTTTTAAGATTGCTGTAGGTTTATTAAAAGATTATTTAGTTTATTTTCACATATTTGTACTTGATTTAAGTGATTTTAGTAAGTCTGATTTTCTCACATATTGGCAGATAATTTAATTTATTTTAAGAAACGTGCTGGAAACAAGCCAAATTATCTGCCAATATAGCAGGAAAAAAGCTGACTTACTAAAATCACTTAAAACTGTCTGGAAATTAGGTTAAACAATTTTAGAATAAGCCTACAACAATCTTAAAATAAGAATTCTAAGATCATTTTACTTGCCGAAATCTATTTTTTTGCAGTCAAACTCTCCAGTTGCACTCATACTTTATTTTGAAAGTTTTTACAGAGGGAATTCATTATATATTTAAGCCTAAAACATGGTAAAAATGTGTTTTTTATGGCTGTTGACAGTGTTTTCTGATTAATAAAGTAATAAAAAGAGATATCCAAAATTCCCCCCTGTGTAAAAACCTTAGATTCAAATATGTCGTAATCACCTGGGGAAGCTTCATGGTGATCTCCAGTAGTCATTCACCTGCAGAGTCTCGCCTTAAAATTGACTTTCCATGTAAATTAAAGTTGATTTGAAAATCATGTTAAAATGATCTAAACCTTCAACACCAGTGGGACATGTGTTTATATAGTTGCTTCTGATTGGCCAAACTCTTCTGCACACAGTTAGTATGTTTTTTGGGTTCAGTTTCTTTCTTCAAAGTTACCAAGGCAACGGACCTCATTAAGCTAAAATGAACTGATTTAGAAACTGTACTTTTTAAATTCAGAATTTCGTGATTGTAATGATTGATCATTTAAATTAAAGGGGACAAACGTGTTCCCTGCTGTGTTCTTGGCTGGGTGGATGCTTCCTCATGCATTAAGACCCTTACCATAGTAGAGCAGAATCCTCGTACTGTAAACGGGAACCTCAGTACCTGGAGCTTGTTCTCGCTCCTGAAGCCGTGTTTATCCCTGTGGGACAGCTGCAGGTGCTTTAGTGCTGTACTACGAGCGAGTCTCAGTCGGAGACGTGGCTCCCTCTCCAGAGAGAGCCTTCTTGCTGCAACAGACCAGATTCCCATGGAAAAATGGTTCAGGAATGTCACAGAGTTTTGCAGGCATCCATTATATAGCTTCACGTCTGGGACACAGTGTAAAGCATGGTGGGTGGAAAACAGATGGAGTCTGCCAGACACCGCCAGTGTGGAGCTGTTTTAGGGTACAATGTGCTCTGCAAAGAAGATCCACTTCTGTAATGCTGGTGCACCGGCAGCTGACCTGCTCAAATCCAGCTGTTAATTGGAATTAGCGAAAGGAAGTATAAATAAGGAGGTAAATGTAAATGTAACAACACTCACTTTGTTTTGACCTGTTGGACAGAGCTTGGTTCTAGCTAATGGAACCTGTTCTTCTTCAGGGTTCTGTGCTTATGATCATTTGCATAGACATCACTGTCAGACTAATTAATGACCTTCTATTAAAAGACTGGTTGACCGAGAGACACTAGAGTCTCTTCACCTAAAATGAGCTGAGTGATTGTACAGCTTAAGCTTGTTGCTAGCCGGTTGCTAATGTGTGCTGAAAATGAATGGGAGTCTATGGGAGGAACGAGGGATGTATAAATGACACATAGAAGAGTGAGGGTCAGTATGACTGTGGATTAGAGTTTGGGGATCTGCCCTGAGTGAGTATGTGCAGTTTGGTGGCTGTAGGTTAAAGGAAACTGTAGAGTTTGAATGGGGGTGTAAATGAATGGGACTCTATGGGAGAAACAAGGGACGAGGGCAAAAAAAAGACAAACAGATGAGTACGGGTCAGACCAACATTGAATTTGTGCTCAGGGGTCTACCCAGGGATAGTGCATGTGAAAAGGTATCTGTCTGTCGAGCGGAAGTACAGTAGATGGGTGTGTACTTTTCCACCCTGTTCATTCTCAATGGGAAAAAATTCTGGATTTAAGGAGGTTTTTAGGGAAACAGTATGTTGGATCAAAAAGCTGTATACAAGCACACCATTCCCGATCAGACCGAACATACTGAAATTGGAACAATGATGATATCTCAAAAAAAACGTGGGACTAGTTAGTGAATAAAAAAATATATACCAAGAACATAAAGAAGAAGAAGAAGAATATCCTGCCGGATAACAATAGAGTTGCACATTGCACAATTGCTAATAGATACAGCTTTAGTCTAGCCAAGGTACCTCCACTATGTGCAGGTAAATCCTTTTGCTCATAGAATTGCTGTTACAATAACATTCTTGACCATTTCATCTTCTTGCTCAATGCATTTGTTCTATTGAAAACGCTGACCGCCGTCAGATCTCTGTGATCCAAAATACCCTATGCAATAATGCAATGTCCCAGTTCCACAGCACAGTAATAAATCTGGGTCTCTTGTGTCTCTCTTCTAACCCAGGAAGGAATAAAGTAGGAAAAGCAGAAAAACAAATATAATTTCAGCAAGACACAGTTTTATTTGAAAAGCATGACCAGGATGATAAATACAATTTTTTCATTCCTTTATTAAAGAAGTGTGCAAATGTATGGTGGGCTTTATTTCCAACCTGGTCTTCGCACACTTCATTCTTAGCTCTCTGTGAGCTCTCGCTCGGACATTATTCCCGTTTATACTGATTCTTTATGGGTCTTCCTTGCCTATATACGCTGCAAAAAATGAGATCTTGTGATCTCAA
Organism: Semaprochilodus insignis; assembly: GCA_034552555.1. Classification (NCBI taxonomy): domain Eukaryota; kingdom Metazoa; phylum Chordata; class Actinopteri; order Characiformes; family Prochilodontidae; genus Semaprochilodus; species Semaprochilodus insignis. Next base: position 3,716 of record JAVGWN010001704.1, on the reverse strand, counting down.
GTGATATGATCTTATATCTAGTTGATATATATAATATTTCTCATTTTAAGATTGTTGAAAGCTCATTTTAAGATTATTTAACTTATTTCCAGATAGTTTTCACTAGTTTTATGTGATTTTAGTAAGCCTAATTTTCTCACTATATTTGCAGATAAATTGTTTGCAGATAAATTAGTTTCAAGCATGTTTCTTAACCTGAATGGCCTATATGGCCTTACATTACTTATATTTCTCATTTTAAGACTGTTGTAAGCTAATTTTAAGATTAGTTAACTTATTTCCAGAGACTTTACTAGTTTTACTGATTTTAGTAAGCTCAATTTTCTAACTATATTGGCAGATAATTTTACCTATTTTAGGAAATGTCTTGGAAACAAGCCAAATAATCTGCCAATATAGTAAAGCCTTAATAAAATCACCTAAAACAAGTAAAAGCTGCCTAAAAACAAGTAAAATCATCTTAAAATTAGTTTACAACAATCTGAATATAAGAATTTTAAGATGTATCAATTAGATATAAGATCATTTTACCAGCCACAATATCATTTTTTCATTTTTGTTTATAGGTTTATCATAATACTGTAGCCAAAAGATGAAGAATGTTCCTGTTGTAGTACAACAGCAATGCTTTTTTTGAGTATCCTATATTATTTTGAATATTTAAAAAAATATATAATAAGAGCTCAGGCTATGTTTCACTTTCATGACTGAATGCAGAAAATATATATTTCTGAAATTCCTGTTTTGGTTATTAACATTTAAATTATAATAATTCTAATTATTGTTTTATTGGCTAATACAAATGTTACAGGTACTTATTGTTCTTGTTAGATTACTTTTATAGTATAAAGTCTGTTTATTTTTATTTTGTCTGTGTTATATCTTTACTTTTAATGATAAATCCTATATAACAAATTCTTATTTATTGTTGGATTCAGCATATTGAAAAACATAAAATCCAAAATGTGCATCTGTGTAGAGAATCAACTTAGACAATCAACAAAACATGTCATTTTATATACAACAGTATCTAGTGAAGTAATGACTTCCATAGGTCAAATATAGAAATTGAACTGGTTTGAATAATGGAATCTGCTTTATTATATGAAACACGTAAAAAGACCTGCCAGTGGAATAAGATGTTGAATTACACTTAATTAAATGACAAGCATAAAAAGACAGATAGAAATAAGTCCGGTTTTAGATTAGTTCTTAATGAGCAACATTATATTTAAGATGGTTTCTCTTGCCATCTGATCACTTTAGCATTGTGCTGGCGAAGTGTCTGGGTAACTGGCGCATCACTCAACATGACAGATGTCAGAGTATGTGTACTTAAACTGATTCAGTGTGACAAATAATGAATTATGGCCACCAAACAAAGCGAGTCTGGAAGCCTTGAAAGTGTGGTTTACACTCAGGGCTCACACTGAGTCTCAGGAGAAGCTCGAGTTCAATAAGAAAGGATATGAATACACTGCTTTTCTGGAGTTAACTCAACCTGAGGATACCAGAGTTCTGCAACTCAGACCTCTAAGTCCAGTCAAAAGTTCTGCTAACTCTTATTTCTAGTTTTACCATGCTGGTTTTGTTACACAGTCTCACCAGGAGCCCACTTGTCATAGTTAAAGCAACAATTACATTAAAAAATCATATCAAACACTTGAGGACACATATCTATGAGTAATTTCAGGAGCTTGCAAGTTGTCCAAAACTGAGATCTTGGCAGGTAAAATGATCTTATATCTAGTTGATAAATCTTATATTTCTTATTTTGAGATTTTTGTAAATTTATTTTAACTTATAACTTATTTCCATTTAAATCTAGCTTACTAAAATCACTAAAAACAGGTGTCAGAAAAGGTGTGGACATACGTTAAATAATCTTAAATTAAGAAATATATTATAAACACTGCAAAAATGAGATCTTGGTAAGTAATATGATCTTAATAAATACTTATTGGGAGATTGTTGTAAGATTGTTGATTATTAATTATTAACCTAATTTCCAGGCAGGTTTTACTTGTTTTAAATGATTTTAGTTTTTTAGACAAATTTTCTCACTATATTGGTAGATAATTTGGTTTGTTTCAGCACGTTTCTTAGACTAATTACAATGATCTGCCAATATAGTGAGAAAATGTGGTTTATTAAAATCACTTACAACTAGTATAATTGTCTGAAAATACAGTATCTCACAAAAGTATCTCACATTTTTGTAAATATTTTATTATATCTTTTGATGGGACAACACTGAAGATATGACACACTGATACAATGTACAGTAGTCAGTGTACAGCTTGTATAACAGTGTGAATTTGCTGTGCCCTCAAAATAACTCAACATACGGCCATTAATGTCTAAACCACTGACAACGAAAGTGAGTACACCCCTCAGTGAAAATGTCCAAATTGTGCCCAATTAGCCATTTTCCCTCCCCGGTGTCATGTGACTCAGTGTCACAAGGTCTCAGGTGTGAATGGGGAGCAGGTGTGTTCAATTTGGTGTTATCGCTCACACACTCTCTCATACTGGTCACTGAAAGTTCAACATGGCACCTCATGGCAAAGAACTCTCTGAGGATCTGAAAAACAGAAGTGCTGCTCTACATAAAGATGGCCTCGGCTATAAGTAGAACCCACACCCTGAAACTGAGCTGCAGCACGGTGGCCCAGACCATACTGCGGCTTAACAGGACCGGTTCCACTCAGAACTGGCCTCACCATGGTCCACCAGAGAAGCTGAGTGCACGTGCTCAGCATCATATCCAGAGGTGGTCTTTTGAAAATAGACGTAGGAGTGCTGCCAGCATCGCTGCAGAGGTTAAAGGGGTGCGGGGTCTGCCTGTCAGTGCTCAGACCATACGCCGCACACTGTATCAGACTGGTCTGCATGGCTGTCGTCCCAGAAGGAAGACTCTTCTAAAGATGATGCAGAAGAAAACCTGCACACAGTTTACTGAAGACAAGCAGACTAAGGACCTGGATTACTGGAACCATGTCCTGTGGTCCGATGAGACCAAGATAAACTTATTTGGTTCAGATGGTGTGAAGCGTGTGTGGCGGTAACCAGGTGAGGAGTACAAAGACAAGTGTGGTTTTGAGGTGTGTGTGTGTGTGTGTGTGTGTGTATTTTAAGGGCAGAGTTTAGAGTAGGGATGGTTTGGAGGTGTGTGTGTGTGTGTGTGTGTGTGTGTGTGTGTGTATTTTAAGGGCAGAGTTGAGAGTAGGGACGGTTTGGAGGTGTGTGTGTGTTTTGAGGGCAGAGTTTAGTGTAGGGATGGTTTGGAGGGGGGTGTGTGTGTGTGTGTGTGTGTGTGTGTGTGTGTGTGTNGGTCTGCCTGTCAGTGCTCAGACCATACGCCGCACACTGTATCAGACTGGTCTGCATGGCTGTCGTCCCAGAAGGAAGACTCTTCTAAAGATGATGCAGAAGAAAACCTGCACACAGTTTACTGAAGACAAGCAGACTAAGGACCTGCATTACTGGAACCATGTCCTGTGGTCCGATGAGACCAAGATAAACTTATTTGGTTCAGATGGTGTGAAGCGTGTGTGGCGGTAACCAGGTGAGGAGTACAAAGACAAGTGTGGTTTTGAGGTGTGTGTGTGTGTGTGTGTGTGTGTGTGTGTCTTTTAAGGGCAGAGTTTAGAGTAGGGGTGGTTTGGAGGGGTGTGTGTGTGTGTTTGTGTGTGTGTGTGTGTGTGTGTGTGTGT
>JAVGWN010001703.1:0-12012 GCA_034552555.1 Semaprochilodus insignis | reverse complement strand
GGATGCTGTGTAAAATGTAAATAAATGTAAATAAAAACAGAATGCAATCATTTGCAAATCTCATAGACCCGTATTTTATTCACAGTAGAACGTAGAACACATATCAGATGTTGAAAGTGGGAGATTTTACCATTTCATGAAAATGATTTATTTAGAACTTGATGGCAGCAACACATCTCAAAAAAGTTGGCCATGTCTACCATTGTGTAGCACCCCCTCTTCTATTAACGGTCTGTAAACATTTGGGAAGTGAGGAGACCAGCTGCTGGAGTTTCAGGGAGGAGTGTTGTTCCCTTCTTGTCTGATGTAGGATTCTAGCTGCTCAACAGCCCTGGGTCTTCTTTGGCGGATTTTTTGTTTCATGATGTGCCAAATGTTTTCTGTTGGTGAAAGGTCTTGACAGGCAGGTCAGTTTAGCACCCGGACTCTTCTTCTGTGAAGCCGTGCTGTTATGATGAATGCAGTATGTGGTTTAGTACTGTCTTGCTGAAATATGCAAGGCCTTCCCTGAAAGAGCTGGCGTCTGGATGGGAGCATATGATGTTCTAAAACCTCCATATACTGTTCAGCATTGATAGTGTTGTTCCAGATGTGTAAGCTGCTCACGCCATAGACACTAATGCAACCCCATACCATCAGAGATGCAGGCTTTTGAACTGTGTGCTGATAACAAGCTGGATGGTCCCTCTCCTCTTGAGTCTGCAGGACACGCCGTCCGTGGTTTCCAAAAAAAGTTTCAAATTTTGACTTATCTGACCACAGAATACTTGATTACAGCCAGCTTGATCTTATAACTATTTCTTTTTCTGCAGGTAATCAATGCTGTGGACACCCCCGTTCCATGCTTCACTCCAACCCATAGACTGTACAGTCTAAGCTCCAACCCAGAAAGGGTCGTCCAGGGTCTTATCCAGAGTGACTTACAATGTTATCCGAATTACAGGTAGGCCAATGTCGTGTTAAGAATTTTGCCCAAGGATCCTTATTGGTGTAGCACAGCATAGTCACTCAGACCGGGAATTGAACCCCACTCTCCCACATGAGGTGATAGCTTACATCCAGGTAGTGCTGTTATCCAATGTGCCACACCAACCACCAAATGAAGATAAAGAATAAGGAAAGAAATGAAAGGAAAATTAGGTAGATTAGACTGGAAGTGGAAAACAAAGTGTCTTTTTGTCTAATACTCTGTACTACACCCGGTCAACTTTGCCATCTGCAGGCCAACTATCCCCTTGCCTCTTTCAAAAACAGTCCAGGCTGAAACACTCCTTATTAGGGCTCCTTGATATTGCCAAAAAAGTGATGTTCGATAAATCTGTCAGATATCATGATGACAATATGAGAAGTGATAAATTGCTATGTAGATAATGTGTTTCTGGGTGGATACAAGATTTTGTATTGTCTGTGTAAACAGAAATATACATAACTTCTCCTTTAACCATATAGCATAAATACAACTTTACAAAAGCACCATTCACTATCATACAAGATCAAATTAAATGAAACACTAGCTACTTACCCCAGGTGTTCAGTTTACTGTTTATAAACAATTGCAAACAGTTCTGGGTGTAATATCTGAGTCATGTTTGAAGCTGCTATCAAATACTCAATATTCAAGGTATCAACTGAATACCAGACACATCAGCTGAATTCTATATGGAAGTTATTAGGGACTCTATGCTGTTTATGGCATAATCTTTGACCATGATGTTGCATGACTGCTTCCTAATAATAATAATTTGTGGTGTCACAATTAACACGTTAACAAAGTGTCAACACAATAAACGATGAACGCCACAAAATGGAGTCTTTTTTCCTCTGATATGGGGACTGGTTTTATTTAGGAAGCAGCAGGTGATGGGGACAGGTGGTGCAGTCACCCACTGGTCACTACTGTGATTAAAAAATGGCCGTAATTTTGGGAACTGTGCCCATTCTAAGCCAGGCCACACACAGAGGCGCTGGTGTAGCATTACACAGACTCTTGATAGAGCTGGGATATTAAGGGGATTACTTGCCCCAAAATTCCAATATGGCTAATATTGAATGAAAATAATTGGGGACCAGCAACTGGCATTTGCTGCCTCCAAGAAACTAGGGAAGTGTGGCTCACATGACAGGCTCATGGTAGGCCCTCTGAAATAGGACTAAAGGTTTGTTGTTGTTTATGCTGTTGTTGCTTTATTTTAAGGTTGTGTATATGTGTTATTTTGGGTGTGGATTCTTTGTGTGTAAGAGAGGGTCACCGTGGGTTGTGTGTCAGGTGCAGTATGGAAGGCCATCGAGACAAGCACATGAAATGATTAGAAGGCTACTGTCGTACAGCTCAGGCCAGTCACTGGCTGTGGGGGTGTGCATGAGCTGTGTTAAATTCCTGAGAAAGAAGCATAATGGGTGGTGGAGAAAGCGGACGGTGGGTGCCCCAATGAGAAGCAAGTGTGCCATGATATTGTGTTGGCTGTGACTGTGCACGCTTGTGGCTATGGCTTGAGTTGGTGGGTTCCTGGGATTGTCAACCTTTGATCTTTGAAGGGGGCCTGTAGTGATATAGTCAGTCTATGGAATAGCAAGTGGTTTATGTTAAATCAGTGTGTGCTGGTGATGGCTGGGGGTTTGGAGGACAAACGTGGGACGAAACTTTGCTCTTCAAGCTAGCTTCCAAGATCTTAACTACTTTTTGGAACATGCCAAATTTAGATCACCTTTACCTGCTTATCCATTGTTTTTCTGTATCTATTCTAATGATATATTGCCAAGATGACTTTTGACTTATTGCCAATGTAAAGAGTTTAAAATAATGTGCTTGGATGCCTAAGACCTTTACACAGTACTCTATTTTAACAAGTCATTGGTCTGATCCCCAGTAGATCACATTTAATAAAGAGGTGCACGCTGTGGCCTGATGTATTACGGCATGGATCAAATTCCTGTTGACCTTTTCCTCTTCCGCTCCATTCCCGTCCTGTCAGCAGGACCTTCACTGAGGTCATCATCTCTGCTGCCTAATAAAGTGGCCCAGTCAGGGAGCTGCACACCTTGCCTGCTGTCATCCTGTCATCTTACCACCTGCAAACCTGCAGAAACACCTGCGCGGCAGGGTTTGACGGCCATCAGGGAGCTGGACAAGAGCTGAGGTCAGTTTCTATATAGAACTGCTATAGGAGCTGCGACTGTGGCTTTTATTGGTTTAATCTTGTCAGGAGAAAATGTGTGACACCTTTCTGAGACTCTATAAGAACTCATTTCTTATGCATAAACCATTTTAAAAATTCATGTAGTGATTTGATACCTCTGTGACGTTCTGCACACTAATTGGGATGGAACTGTTGACCGTACTTAAGCGAAGCTGACAGTGTGAGATGAGATGTAATCATGTCAGATGGTGAATCATGTTTGTCTCTATTAATGTGTAAGGATGCTCTCTGAGAGCGAAACCTCATTTAGAAACAAATCCACTGAGATCTGTAATGCAACATTGTTTTTTCACCCTAAATTCATTTCTCCACGTTGCACCTAATTTAGCTGTTTCTCTAAGGAGTACGTTTCTTCGCCTCGACCCAGCGTGCTGTTGAACAGTTTCCTGGATGGACCTCAACCTGCCTCAAGAAGATGCTCTAAACTCTGTCACACAATCATGCAGGCATTCATCCGGCTATATGTCACAGCACTGTGAGAAGGAGGGGCCCTACTGTCTGTCTTTTATAAAGCAACATCTTCCCACGCCTGGACAATACAGTCAGAGACACAGCTTCACTCCCAGAGATGCATTATAAATCACGTAACGTCAAAAACGACAATAAGCCCAAGAGACGGTATCACACGCATAACGAGCTTTAGAGCAGGTTCTGCCAGGAAGGCTTCAATGCTCTGGCACTCATTCATTTATTACCCTGGCCACCAGGATTCAACTTACGTTCCTGTTCTGCTGCTTTCAGATGCCAACGTTTCAATTCCAGGAAGTCCAGGGAGTAGGCTCCACCCCTGCCGTCATTATCTGGCAGGATCTATGAGGGTCTGAATGCTTCAAGACCTGGGTCTAGGACAGGGCCTATGCCAAAGACTCTTTATTTCCTAAGAACTGTTATCCTTGAAATTGTACACCTCAGCAAGGATTAAAATATCATTTCACATCACTTTAGCCTTTTGAGTCTTTTTGGGAAGAGCCCAGTTATCACACGATACTGGATTGATAACTGGATTGGATCTGTTTATGCTATTACGCGCACACGATAAGTGTAGCGAAAACAGGTAAACTCAGACCTTTCATACCTTTTCTCTCCTAGCTCTCTTGCTAGCGGTCACTCTTTCTGTTACATTACTGACCATCACACACAACAGGACACATGTAAGAGCTGTAAAAATTAAAGATAATATCGGAGGGCCTCAGATCTTGATCAGAAGGCTAAAGATTGCCCTGTTTAATTACATAGAGTGGCCACTTTCATAAGCCCAAAAAGGAGGACATCCCACCCCCAAAAGAAGGACATCATTAAGTGGGGGGTGGTCGGGCACGAAGCTAGAATAGAGTTAAAATCATAACCTAATGTATATAACACAAAATAATTGCTTTACTCACCTAATTGGGTGGAATGGATGACATTCGTGAGTCAGACGGGGGCTTACTAACTGACTAGCATTTAGGGCTAACCTGTGGTTAGCCAGTAGGCGAGTCATAATGTCTCATTGCGAAGCATTTCCTTTGACACAGACGTGAGCCAATGGCACACATAATATTGTTTGTGAGTGAACATTTTAAATAGTTCATCCAGCAAAGAGGACCAATAGGCATCCGTCTAGGTATTGTGCCAGACGGAGGACTGGGAGTTGAAAAACCGGAATGTGTGGCCTTAAACCAGACGTGTGGCCACCCTAGTTCTACCCCTTGACCAGAAGGCTAAAGATTGCCTTGTTACAGTGATGACCACTGTTAGAGACCTATCAGAGTAACATTAGAGTAAAACCGTTGACTACTGTTAGTGATTGAGAGGATATCTTAGGAAATCTCTTAGATCTCTCTAGATCTTGATCAGAAGGCTAAAGATTGTCCTGTTTCCTACCAGCTCATCCTCTCCATCAGTCGCGTCCAGTCGAGTTCCCGTCCTGGAAAATTGCTTCAGATTGCTTTGACTTAGAGTTAGACATAATTATGATTGATTTTTCTTTACAGTGCACTATTTGAACCCTAAATGTCTATTCATTAGGCATGTTATGGACTGGTTAGGTGCAGGAGCCAGTATTTTAATTCCTGTGTAGACAGCAGGGAGCCATTTGAGATTCAGGCAACGCATTAGTTTGGTGCCTGGATGAAACAGCTTCACTGTAAATTGGCCATAGAGAGAGCTGTCTGCAGGGACTACATTTTTGCCCCTATGACACGGCATGTCATCCAGGCCAAACGTTTTCACACAATGTAGGCATACTGTCATATACTACCCCCTCCTGGGCCTGCATGGTACTGCACATGGCTTCTGACATGCTGGCTCCTCCCTGGCTCCACCTGCTCCACCCATTGCTCACACCTGCAGCTGATCATGCCTCATTGAGATTGCTTCTTAAACCTCACTGTTGAAGGCTCTGTGGTTCTAACCTGAGTTCTGAGATGTGTTTCTTTTGGTATGTGGTGCCTGGTTTTGAGTTCTTTCCCTTGTCTGCTGGTTTCTGTTTTGGATATGTTGCTGTCATTGCCTGCTTCTATTTTGGCCCCTGCCTGTAGTCTGGATTGTGAGTATTGGAATGCCCCTAATAAAACCACTCAGCACTTGCAACTATATTACGCATATCATCATAGGCTTTGTTTGTATGCTCAAAGAGGAATGAACAAGATTTCTGAGATGGCACAGTGTGTGCGCCTGGCTTTATTAAGAGTTGAAGGTAACAGTTTAAAACAAGTAACAACAGCACTATTCCTGCAACACTGTTCACTCTTGGTACACCGTCATGGTAGTGTGTTTCTTAGAGAAGCTCCCTAGAGGAGTTTATGTGCTTAATTACAATAAAACATTGACATGTCAACATTGTTTCACTGCTGTACTATAACATACACGTATTACACATGAACTTGCAAGAGGTTTATGAAGTCTAAAACTAGCACCTGAAATCTATTATATGGATTCCATTATGCACGTGTCACAGTGCAGGCTGAATCATAGCAGTGAATACTGATGCAGTGATATCTGTTCTACAGCAGTCCTGATCGCAGATTCGGGACTGGAAAAACAACAACACTTGGGTTACAACCTTTGAAACATCTGAGAGAGAGAGAGAGAGAGAGAACAGATTGTTTATCAGGGTTTTTTGCTGTATTTGTATGGTTGGAGACACGCTTGAAAAAATTCAAGTGTCTGGATTGTTGGGAACACAGTAGTCTAAAAGCATCAGCTACATTAAATCTCGATTCTTCCTGACTTCTTTTTCTGTTTAATGCAGACTGCTTGTTACAATGTGTAAACACTGCACAGGCCACATTATAGTTTTTTTTAATGATAAGTTCAGCAAATAAACAGTAATTATGCAGAAATGTGTTCTCTGTGAAGTCGAGCCGAAGTTAGTCGACCTTGGAGTCCAAGCCCCCAATGAGCAAGCCAAGAATGATAATGGCAAGGATGTGTGACCCTAAGAACAGCAAAGACTTGTAAGTGGACCCATCATATTCTGGTCAACACTGGATAGTAAAACAATAGCACAACAAGAGCAATATGAAGAGGGAAAGATTTTACAATTAATCTAATATAACGCAAGAGAAAGCAGCCCGTCACTGGACAGAATCCTTAACCCGTGATAAGTGATGACCACTGTTGGAGGCCTGTCAGAGTAACGTCAGCATAAAACCCGTTCCCTTCTTTTAGTGGTTAAGGGGATGTAGAGGACATGTTAACATATGCTGACTTGGAATAATCATCAAGCTGTAATTTGACCAGGAGCTCCCAAACTGTTGCATTTGACAGTATATTAAGGTGATGAGGGCTTTATGTTACTGATGTTGACCTTTCTTGGGGCAATCCACTTTCCAGCTACAGATCAGAGAAGAGTACTCATTTAGCACACTGTATTTACTCCTATTGTACCAAATTAGAATCTACATATAGAGGAGGCACTAAACATTCAAATCCATATTTACGTTATGTCTAAAAACCAGCACGCAAAATACATAAAAAGAAATGTGACGCGCTGCCTGCAGGAACATTCTCAGATACCACGTGAACACAGTAAACTGAGCTAACAAACAATATATTCATGGCTAATGGTAAATATACCAATGGTACTTGTGTTATAACACACATAAAGGGCTTTAACAGCAAGCCTATCTGGATTTATTAGACAGGACCTGTAAGTTAGCAATCAAAGTGAATACATTTCTTGTATCTCCGGTGTTCAGCACAGTTTGGTGATTTATCTGCCCATAAACACCTGATTACACTCATCTTAGTGAATGTGTTTGAATAGGGCAGCTGCCAGATTGTGTTGGACAACGGCCCTGCAGGAGTTAGGAGCCCCTGTTACTGATTACTGCTTGGACATAAAATACCCTTAAGACAGACACTGCTAGTATCATGTACATTGCTTTCAGTCAGGAGTGTTTTTTTTTACCTTTAGCAAAGGATGTAAATCTGGAGGGATTATGGTTTTAGAAGTTGCTTATGTAGCACACTTTTAGGGACACTTCAGCCGTCTGGTGTAGCATCACCACTTTTACAAGCTCAACTTGAGGAATAAAACGTTCCATTCTGCAGCTTCCTGTGACCACTGATGAAGAACTAGAGGATGACCAACACAGACTGTGCAGCAACAGATGAGCTATCATCTCTGACATCTACAAGGTGGACCAGCAAGGTAGGAGAGTCTGTCTAATAGAGCGGACAGTGAGTGGACACAGTGTTTAAACTGTGAGAATGACCCACCACCCACATAGTACCTGCTCTGACTCACTCTGTGATGCCACAACATGCATCATGTAAAGTCACGAAGATTAAAGCAATCATAAAATCACAAAACTCATATTAAACAAACATAACATACTGTTGGTGTTTGATGCAGTGATGAATGGGTGGTACTAGGCCTTATACAAATTAGCACAGCTATGGCCAGCATCATTTTTACACTGATATGAATTTAGTTTTATATTTTAATTCTTTTTTTTTCAGCATGCTTTTACAGAGGTCACAGCTTGAAAGTGGGTAGAACCTTCCTTATGCACATAGTCACTTGGTGGACAAAAGGAGGAGAGGACAGTGAGGAGCCGATTTGTCATTTTACCCCAGGCTAAGCTAATCGGAGTGAGCTAATTAGCTAGCTAAGCAAATTTTGAGAAGTCTGAGCATAATGTAGATGATCATAAATAATTGTATCGCCTGGTTTAAGCTTCAGGTTTAAAATAACTGCTCTTCTTTTATTGCTGATGACTGTGTGGCCCTCGGCATGCTAACTAGCAAGCTAGCAGAGTAAAGTTACAACAGCTACACTATATGGCCAAATATATAAGGACACCCATCCTAATTATTGGGGGCTGATGCAGAAAAGACACTGAGCTATCATAGTTAAGGGAAAAAATAGGTAAAATAAAGATGAAATAAAAAAGCTCTCCTAACGAAAACAATAATGAAAAAGAATGAACGCTTTTAGCTTGATATCTTATTCTCATATGCATTTTGTGGATTGCAGAAGTCTTGCTCAACCTTCCTGCATGAGATATTGGGAGTCCTACTGAAAGCCAATGATCCACTAACTGAGGGAAGCCATTTCCATGCGAACGCATCCAGTTGGAACAGCATTCCTCACCATAGATGAATCCTGGGATCCTGCATGCATTAGTTACTGCAATAGCAGTGCTCTATGTGGGAGGACATTTATCAGCTGAGAGCTGGAGACATATCCGTAGCAGAGTTTCCGTTCTAAGCTGATGAGAAGGACAGAAACAAGGGTTTATCGCTGAGGCAGAGAGGGAGTGAGAAGGAGGGAGAGAGAAAGCCAGAGGAACAGATGTTTGCTAAAGCCCGGATCTGAGTAGCAGCTACTTTTGTTCTGGCCCACAAAGACAGTCACAGTCCAGAGGACGTGGTGAATGCAGGCTTAGTGACATTGGGTCAGGCCTGTGGAAACTCGGCAAAACCAGATGAGGCCCTTTTCTCTCTGCCAGTCTTATGTGAGAAAGACATAAAGCAGAAAATAGAGTTCATAAATCCCTCACGTTGTCATCTATCAAGGTGAAAAGACTTCAAGCACTAGTTCTGTATTAGCACTAAGCCTATAGGATCAAATGGCTATAGCACTGTAATCAGAGTAATCAATATTCCACTTTTGCAGTGTTTGGGACCTGATCTTAACATTCTTGTGTGGTGCAGTAGTGATCTCTCACTGTTCTCTGCAGGGTTGAGATCGCAAAGCCATTTCTTTTCTTCCTCCTTTAAGTGTCATCAGATTTACATAAAAGTACTATATTAGGCATGTCTGTTCCTTGTGGAGGAAGAGAGGGGAGTGGTGGATGTTTCAGAGCGGAGATTGCTCCTTCATTTCAATACACATTGCAGAAAAGTTGAGACAGGAACATGTTTGCCACTGTGCTATGCCGCCTCTTGCTACACGCTTTCAGTGGGAGGCAAGTCTGGACTTCAAGCAGGCTAATCTAGCAGCTGCAGTCTCTGATTACACAGTCATGCTGTTTTAACACATGCAGAATCTGGCTTGGCGTTGCCGTGTTGACCTAAATATAGACACCCCTGAAAAATACATCATCGAGAATGCAAAGTGTGTATATACAGTATACTGAAGTGTTAATGGAGTTATTCATGCCACGAGCACTAACACACCTCCGTACCTCCGAACTGATAACAGTTTGGATGTGCCTTTTCTTCTTTGGCTTGGAGAACACAACATCCACAGTTCCATAAACAGTCTGAAAGGTCGACTGTGCATCAGTCCATTTCCAACCAGTTTACCAGTTTCATGCTGTGCTATCCTATATGGAAGCTTTGCCTGCATCCTGCTGACCCATCCGATGATACTGCTATGTAATCACAGACCTTTCTTTTCCTTTCCTTTCCAGACTAATCAGACATTTCTTCCTCTGCCCCTTAAAACACTGAACACTTCTCTTGTTCGTACTGACAGATCACTGTAGGCTTTTACCAGCAGTAAAGGATATTCTAGTTTTTCACTATGATGAACTACATACAGTGGTCACTGGTTTCACTGGTAACAGTGAACAGTGAGTTTCATTCAGACGTTCAGGTCAGTTTCTCATTCTTACTCTCATAGGACTCCTAACAGTTATCAGTTATTCTCTATTCAATATTGGAGATAATTGTGAAAGCTTGTCTTGTTTATATTGCTTTTGTGCTTGTCTTGCTGTCCAATGTAGACCAGACAAGGATGGATTCCCCTTTTGAGTCTTGGCTCCTCTCGAGGTTTCTTCCTCTTGATCTAAAGGGGTATCACCTTGTCACTGTCATCCTTGTCTTGCATACTCTGTAAAGCTGCTTTGTGACAACGTCTGTTGTAAAAGGTGCTACATAACTAGACTTGACTTGACTTAACATTTCAGATGATCTAGAATCCAGGGACGTCAGCATTGTTCCTGAATGTTGTTGACATGATATTCTACTGTGCATAATACAGCCTTAACTTTGTGGATGTAGCCACAGAAGATGTAAATTGACTATGATTTTTCAAAGTATGCCAGAGTCCATGTGCTGATACCTGTCACAGAAACATGCTGCTTTTTAAGGATCAGTGTGGTGTCCAGCCTTCCTGGCCGAGATTCGTCTGGATTCCTCAGTCTTGTAGTGAAACTATGCATCATAAAGTCTAAGATTCCTGAAATACTTTCTTCTTGTTAAGGAACGTTGTTCTTAAACTGTTGATTGAAGTGGCATACTATGACCCATCCTTGCTCAAGTTATTATGTATTATCATATGAACCAAAACTATCCAGCCAACAGTGTCCTGTGGACCAGCAAGGTAGGAGTGTCTAATAGAGTAGACAGCGAGTGGACACAGTGTTTAAACACTCCAGCAGCACTGCTGTGTCTGATCCACTCACACCAGCACAACGCACACTAACACACCACCACCACATCAGTGTCACTGCAGTGCTGAGAATGATCCACCACCCACCAGGAAGAAACAGGGGCTAATAAAGTATGCAACGAGTCAGAGGGGCTAGAGTCTGTAATTGTAGAACTTCAAAGTGCATCTCTATGATAAGTAGAGCTAAAACGGGCACTAAAAGTAGATACATAGTAGCTGTACTTAATAAAGTGCTCAGTAAGTGTATAAGGCAGCCTATCCTGACGTGTCTCCAGCACTAAGATGAGGGGCACAGGTTGTCCTGTGTCAAGGACGCACCTTTGACAGCTCTGTGGTGATTCACGATGTCTGTGTGAGTAAATGGATGGGCAGTGTAGAGACAGCCAACCGTTCTGAATGCCATTCAGAGGGACTCATTATTCACTTTGCCCTGCTCCGACATTTCAGCAAGCCATCTGTTCACAAATCACGCAAAGGAGCAGCACACACTGACAGTAGCTGAAGTGTATATACCAGTACAGTTCATCAGTGGTCAAAACCTGATACTTTTATACCTGACACTTTTATACTCAAGCTGTTTTTGTCGGGGAAGGTACTTTTACTGATTTTGCCCAATGATTTATAGTTTAATTCATTATGGATTTAGGTTACTCTGCCTATTTCTGGTTATTTGCTTCATTCATCAATTTTGATTGATTTAATTTAACCACAGCGTGGTGGCACAGTGGGCAGCGCTGTTGCCTCACAGCACGAAGGGTCTGGTTTCGATTCCTGGCTGGGGCATCTGGGGTCCTTTCTGTATGGAGTTTGCATGTTCTCCCTGTGTGTGCGTGGGTTTCCTCCCACAGTCCAAACACATGCAGTCAGAAGAACTGGAGATGCTGAATTGCCCTCTAGGTGTGTATATGTATGTCTGGGTGTCTACCCTGCGATGGACTGGCGACCTATGTGTTTCCTGCCTTTTGCCCATTGAATGCTGGGATAGGC
>JAVGWN010001702.1:0-12017 GCA_034552555.1 Semaprochilodus insignis | reverse complement strand
GTGTGTGTGTGTGTGTGTGTGTGTGTGTGTGTGTGTGTGTGTGTGTGTCGGGTCGCCGCCGCTAGGTGGCGCTTTCCTCCAGCCTGTGAAATTTCCAACTTTCTCCTACTTTCCCTCCCTCGGGAAGAGATCCATCCCACGTCATGAGCTTCTCGAGCTGCTCTAGGTTCACTTTTCCAGCAGGACACTTTGGGAGCACCGAGGAGCGGAGAAGGTCTGCGATCGTGTTGAGGTCGTGCGTAATGAAACGCGCCGTTGTTCTGGAAAGCAGCCGCCGAGCACAGCTTCCTTATCCACTGCACACCTGAGAGTGCAGCTAAACCCGGGACTGTTTTTCTCTCAGAGACTGATTTGAGGGACTCTCAGAGAAGCCCAGAGTACCTGTGTGAGTCTCGGATGCTCTCTGTCCATAGCTTTTACCACCTCCCACCACCATCACCACCAGCAGCAGCAGCCGCAGCAGCAGGATGCATATAGCAAGGATTACGCGTGGAGTTTTAATGAATTCCTTCAAAACGTTCATGTTGGCGCTGTGCGTCTTCTCAGGCTCAGGTAAGTGCTCATGCTTCCAGACTTACTCATAGTACCGTGAGGAGCGCTGATGGAGAACTAGGGAGGGGGGAAAAGTCTATCCACAAAACTTTTCCAAAGAGATGAAGGTGGATGGAGAGCCAGAGCGCACCGATACTCTTGTTTGTGATGCGGTGTAATGTATATTGTGTTCATAGATGACTGCTGTTCTTGAGGGATTAGTCTGAGCTTGAAGAGCAGGAGATAATCAGGCTCAGGTTTGAAAGTGATCTCGCGCCTTTGTTGGACTAATTCACTTACCTCCCCGTGGAGAGGCTTCCTGTTTGGGGAGCTTGGGCACTGCCATTTGGTAAAGGAGAGAGGGGGGTGGGGGCATGGAGCTTCTCCTCTCCAGACCCTTTTATCACCCTGTCCTGTGGAGTTGCACCTGAAAGCTTTTTATCACGGGGCAGTGAAATGACTCACCTGGTTAACAAAGTCTTAAAGTCTACAGTCTGGCACTAAACCTCAAAAACTAATCCCCCCCCCTCCCCACCAGTGTTGCCACAGGGTCAAGTGGCGTTGGGGCGCGCTCTAAAGCTGTTGCTGCGGTTGGCGGTTTTATCAGCAGATAGATGTGTGAACGCCTCGGTCCTGAATGGGCCACTGCCAGATCAGGGCTTTGAATTAAAGGGCCACGGGGGGTGACTTTGTGGCCGACCACAGGAGGTTTAAGTCTTTTGGTGCTCGCTGTTCACCCCCCATCAGAAAGGTGTAGGGATATTCAAGTAGGCCCATTCACATGCTAATAGGTCCTCTTGCTAATAACAGGCCTTGAACCCACAGGCCATTGTCTTAGAGCCAAACAAAGGGGGGCTTTTGTTAAAAGGTGGGGGGTGTATTCTATTTTTATTTATTTATTTTTGTTGAAAATGTTAATTACATTTTACATGAAGCCCTCCCATCCTCTAATGGGACATCTTTTCTCTTGGACTTGTTTCTAGTCTTCTTAGGTGACCAAAGTGAAAAGGGAGAGTCAAGTGAGAATTGTTCACGGTGGTAGTGAATGGAACCAGAGGTCCAAAGACTTTAAAGCTCCATCGTTAAATGAAATGTTTTAATATAAACTCGTCATCAAAAGAATATCTGCACCCAGAAGGAAGTGTGGGATTGCAGTGCTGTTGGAAAGGAAGATAAAGGTTACCAGGAACAATAAATGATCATCATCATTTAGACTGATATGGGTAATATTTATTGAACTATGCATACAGAAGTAATGTCTCAGTATGGATTCGGGCTGCCGTGTTTGCTAATGCAACATGCATGCATCTCGGCATGGAGTTGTAGAGGTTCCTAATGGTGTCCTGTGATAATGCATCCCATGCAGCTTGCCACTCCATGATACCTCCACACACTGATCTGTTGGTCGTCTCCACCAAGACAAAAGTGGGACTTGTCACTGAAGATGACACGCTGCTATTCTGAATCACTCCATGGCAGTCTGGCACCACACCGTTGCAGTCTTTGGTGATGTTGACGTGGTGTTAAGGGCAGTCGTCTGCCAATAATGCTGGCACTAACAGAATGACTCATCACTGCACGTTAAATATCTGCAATCGTGGCTGTTGGGTCAGCTATTTGTGCAACTACTCTTTTAATGATGAGTGTATGTTACCTGATGTCTCACACATGGTTTTAGAATAGTTTTGTGATTCAAGTTTTAGCTTCAGATGTATTTTAACCCATTCATGGTGGAGGGGTCCCCAAATGGTCCCCAAAGAAAATATTATTTTCAGATTTGTGACTATTTATTTTACCATCAGTGCATATAAAAAAAACTCAGAAGACGTGTGTAGGTTCACTGGTGGCTTGGATAGTAAATAAAATGGCTATATTTGTGTTGTAGATGTTGTGACCCCCCCCGGTTCCCATCACCACCACAGTAAAGGAATCTGAGTGTTCTACAGTGAGCCATTCAGGCCGTGTTTACAGCTCAAATACTGAATTGCTTGGAAGTGTCCAAAAATTGGTGGAATTCCTCTTTAAAGGCTTGAAATTTGAAATTTAGGCTCGCTGTTGTCAAGCAGTGGTTGTACCCATGAGTGTGGTTTTGTGAGTGCATGACCATGACATTCCAATTTCCCAATGCGCACAAGGCTAATCCAGCAGGGCGAATTTTAACAATAACAGCTAGTCAGAGTGATTGATGTTGGGTTTCCCACTGTGGAGTTCACTCGAGCCATGCTTCCGAGTGGCTCCTCCTCGCTAACGCAATGATCAAATTAGTTTAGGAGCTTAATCACAGATCTGCTGGGGCCTGGAAAGAGCACATCTGGGAGATATTTACAGTACATATGAAAATCCACCCCCCTCCCCCACTGGTGTTCTGGCTGGCCCAAGGCAGAGCCAACAAAGACGGCCACTTGGGCCTGATTTATGAAGGAGTAAGTTGTCACACGGCCCTCTGAATGATGGAACAAAGAAGAAAAAGTGCAGGTTGTGTGTTTTTTTTTTTTTTTTTTTTTTTTTTTTAAACGGCCTCTGCCTGCAACCCCACCCCCTAGCCCCAAGTCTTGCTGTGGCTGAGCTGTGAACTGAAGCAAACGGAGAATAACTGGACATGGCCGAAAAGTTAGCCAGAGTTCACTCTGTTAATCCGGTGTTAACCAGGGCAGGGGGGGAAATCTTCAAAGTGCCGGATACCCCAGGTCACAGCGGAGGCTTTGCAGTAGAAAGCCATGGAAAGGGCAGTTGATCCTTTAAGGCCTTTTGGATGTAATGATTTAGCCATGGGAATTGCCTTATCTATAGAATGTCTGTCTGCCTTTATGATATGAAAGAATATGCATGGGTGAGGTTTACAGGGTCCACATTAAGGGATTATATATCAAAGATTAGTCCTGAGCCGCTCACAAGAGTATCTGGGTCGGTGAAAATGAGCAGAGCAAGATGGGCATTAAATTTGCCTTTGTTCTCTATTTAAAGGTAATTACAAGCTGATGACAAACTAGACGGCTGCAGTTTTGCACACAGGATGGTTTTATGTGTGCGTGTGCGTGTGCGTGTGTGTGTGTGTGTGTGTGTGTGTGTTAGGGTATTGGGTGGGGGTGCAAATCTCTGACATCACTGTTTGTGCTTGGTTGTGAAGTTCTAGGCCGCATGTGTGGATTGCAATAATTACACATGTTTAGCTGTCTGATACGCCATAGACCAGGGGTCCACAACTCTGGTCCTGGAGAGCCAGTTTGATAGTTCCTCAACTCAAACACCCCCCACTGAACTTGGCGGTTAACAGATGAGTTGAATCAAGTGTGCTGGAGCAGGTAAATTGTGCTGACCCTCCAGGACTGGAGTTGTGCACCCCTGCTGTAGACCAAAATTAGAAGTTACATAGGTTCCCGAGAAGCCTTGTTGAGTGACCTGCAGATTTTGAATGAAAGCATTTAAATCTTTTTAGATTGACCATAATGAATATTGCTGCTGTCAGAACAAAACCCCCACAACATCTCCATTCTTTTTTTTTTTTTTTTTTTCTCCAGGTTTTGGTGTAATTTGAAAAGGCCTGTTGCCCTTCACATTGTATGCAAATTTCATGATGAATGAACCAAAAGAAGTTTCCCAAAATTTACTTGGAAAAGTCTCTGGTTCTGTTGACTTGCCTTACAGTATATTTTTTCCTCTCCTGTATTTTGGAGGTATGCCAGGTTTTGTTCTGACAGCAGCGATATACCACAATGCAGGTTGTAAAGTATCCTTTGATAACAATCTGCACGTCGAGGTGAATTGTGAATAAGGGGGAGGTAGATAGACATCAGTTCTGTCTGTGTAGTGGTGATGGAGGATAAACTAGTGAAGTATGTGGTTAAGAAACGTGTGCTTGCCGCCTCCTGACCGCATAGTACTGACATCTTTTGGTTAGGTTCCATAGAATCTATTTATCTGTTAGGCAAAAATCTTTTAATCTATTGTGTAAAAAAAAAAGTTATTGCAAAAGTTTGGGTGTCTCTGGTCAGGTGAGGGGTTTTGATAACGGCTACAAATGTAAGTAGTAAAAGAACGTTTTGCACATTTTTTAAAGTTTTCCAATTTGTTAAACTTTATACATTTAGTTCAAAAGCAAATAAATGGAAACTGTGTGCAACAATATGCAGAAATATCGGCATATTTAAGTGTCTTCCCTGTGGAAGATCCCATAACTCTTTTTAAGAATAAGTTAGGATTAAGAAAATCAACCAAACTAACTGGCGGTGTTACGATTTCAGTTGAATACAGGGTGACCAAGCATGGAGCCTCTGCAGTGGGCTCCCTCAATAGAGTCTTACCCATCATTGAATAGTAAGAATCAATCATTGATCAGTTTAATCGCCACCACCTCCTCCTAGCGTGTGTTTGTGAGTGTAAAAGTGCCTGGCTGAATTCTTACAGTAGCGTGTATTGATCAGTGCAGACTGTGCTGCTAATAAAGCTCCTGAATCTGTCCCTGGAAAGAGATGTCAGGATGATGAAAAGCATCCCTTGATTTCCAAGCAGTAGGCCTTCAGAAGACTGCAGTTAAGAGGGCTGTGGTCAGCGGTTGTGTATGAAATGGAAATATGTTTTTTTAACGTTATTAAGCTCTGGGAGCGAACCAAAGAATCTCTAATCAAAACAAGGCAACATTTGCTGTGTGCATTTTATCCCCCCGCCCCCCCGCCAACTCCCTCATGGGCGTCAGCATGCCAAGGTTGGCACTGGATGGCTAAACTGTCCTCCACAAAGTGAGGGTGTCTCTGAAGCATACCTGAGGTTGGTGAAGAAACGTTGTGTGCCGTGCTCTGGTCCCTGGTGGAAATGAGATCTCAGCGGCACGTCATTAGATAATCCGCCACATGTGGGGAGCACTGAAAGAAGCCTTAATGAAGAGAGGAGGTGGGGGAACGAGTGGCGGGGTTGATGCGGAAACGAGATGAGGCTTTGTTGCCGAGGAGAAACACTTGGATTATGGCAGACTTTAATGAGCCTCACTGATTGAGTATGTAAACGCTGAAGTTATATCATTTACCATTCACCCCCCAGAGTATACGCTCCATATACGGAAGCCAGCCTGTTCTGTTTTTTTCCAGTTTGTGATGTCACTAACCTAAAATTTCCTACTGCAGTTTAGCTCCGCCCACTCATTCTGAAGTTATAAAGAGTGTTTCAGCCTGAGCTCTATTTGACTAGGGACTATAAGTCAAACGTCAGTCGCTGTTCATCCTTACTTTGGTTACATAAATCAATAATAAGATTGGTTTTCTGTTGTGAATGACCTCAAAATGAACTTTGAGGCAGGCCAATTTGAGCCAACCCAGCACCCGCATGATGCGTATGTGCCACCACAACCACGCCTCACTGGTAGTTTGGCACGCTACATTCAGCAATCAGAAATCAAGCCTGAAAAAGGTGATATGCTGGTGATCTTGGCTAAAATAACAGGCCTGGAGCTAAATCAACAGAAAGTAGTCACAAAGTAAGTCTCAGTCACAGTGTTGGTGAGAGAAATCACAGTCAGGTCCCACAGAGGTCCAGTCCTACAGAGTACAGGGCAATCAATTAGAACAGAAGGTATTTACATATCTGGTAATAATTCAGCCTCTTCTACTTTTTTGTGGTTCTTTTTTGGGCTAAAAAGTGATGTGATCCTCTGTTTAGCAAAAATTGGATTCTCAAACTTCTCACAACACAGTGGTTGGCAAGCACTGCGTCTAACAAGTTATTCCCCCCTTTGATTGGTCCTACCTAACATTCTTATATCATTAGTGCAGCGTAGTAACTCGACGTTTCAGCGTTTCAAACGTTTTGTGTTTTTATATGAATTCAGCCTCAGCTGTTACAGTAACTGCTGCACCGTTTAAGGTGGAAAATGGAACAGGAAGCTGGTGAGTAAGAAGCTGACCTCAGCCTTGCAGTTTTGATGCTGGCAGTGTATTGGATAAGGACTAATAATCCTACCTGGAGCCACTGATAAATATGTACCACTTCTAGCTGCCTCTTCAACTTGAAAGACACTCTTTACAGCCGGTATGTGGTTTGTAATTCTGGGCTACTATAGCAAAATTGTGGTTCTACGAGGCAGTCTCTGTTGCAAGATGACTCGCTCCGTTTTTGCTATATCGGTAAAGTACTGTAACAAATAGTGACATTGGAAAGCAATCATGTGAAGATGAACCATGACTGTTGTTGTTTATAAAAGCACATGACTGTTATAAGAAAATAAATTGTAAGTGAGGTATAAAGACAGAAAACAAGAAGCCCTGTTAATACAATTGACCGGTCCTGCTAGATTTTTTTTTTTTGGTTGTGATGAATAAACCAACATGTCATAGAGACAACCTGCACTATAGATTTATTAGTACTTTCCTGGAACTTTGGAGCAAACCTCGGCTCTCCACCAAGACCTCGTCCTCCCTTCTCACTCTGCAGTTTTCTCAAACCATATACATTTGCGTCCGTCACTGGTGTTTATGACGCCTCACGTTTTATGTCAGGCGTATATTTAACGGAGTGACTGACAGCTGGGATGGAGTGTGCCAGACATGTTCTAGTGTAGCGTTTGAGCTGTTTTTTCCTTTGCTGTTTTTTCCCCCCCTCTTTGGGTTCGTTGTTGGATGGCTTAAGCCTGTGGAATTTCTGCTGACTCCAGCTCTTGAAGATTTCCTCTGACAGTTTAAGGACCCCAATTCATCCAGACTCCATGTTAAGGCCATAAAGTGACATTTTTCCGAGGGCCACCCAATGCTAGCCCACGAGTAAACTCACTAAAGCCTTCAGAACTGAGCGGAGCCTGGGATCAACCTAAATCAATAGTGAGTGTATTTTATCATTATTTTTTTTTTTAGCCTCTTAAACTTCTCAGACTTTACCTTATGGCTCCACCAAGAACGCTTTCGGCCCGCCGAGAAGGCTTTCATGGCTTTAGGATGTGCTTAAATCAGGCAGGATTAGACATCACAATGTCGCAGTCCTCTCCAAATGTATACCTTGGATATGTGCATAGAACCAAATGTGAACATACTGAGTGGAGTCACATTATTATGACCACCAGCTAATATCCAGAGTAACTGCCATGTGGAACAGGGACAGCAGCTAGACAGGCTGGGAAGGACTCATTAAGGTCTTGGTAGGCTGTCACAAGCCATGCTGACTGCAGTGCGTCCCACAGCTGCTGAAGGGTGCATGGGGGAGGATCCGTAGAGCGAACACGATGATCGAGGCGGTCCCACAGATGCTCAGTTGGGTCCAAGTCTGGGGAATTATGGAGCCAGGATAGTACTTGGAAGTATTAGTTATGCTCTTCCAACCGAGGTAGGACATTTCTAGCCATGTGACATAGCATAGCACTGCCTTGCTGGAAGATCCCATCCGTCCCAGGAAAGATAATCAGCGTGTATGGGTGTACGTGATCTGCAAGGATGGATTCATACCCAAATGGCCTTCCACATGGATGAGTGGGCCCAGAGAATGCCAGGAAAAGGTGACTTCCTTCATGAGCTATGTGCTGTTGCCGTCGAAAGTAGGAGGAAGTGGTCATAATAATGTGACTTGGCTGTGTAGAACCCGAGAAGAAGTACTGATGTTAGCACTGGAGAGCATACCAAGTTGCAGTGGGAGCCGTAGGGTTATCATACTTTTAGCTGTGAATGTGTGATGAATGTGATGACAGCACACCAGTCCTGTTATAACAGCCCTCTGACAGGCGCAAGGTGATGATTTTCCAGCACGAGCCAGTTTTTTTTTTTTTTTTTTTTTTTTTTCCCCCCCACCAGTTCACAAACACTGAAGGGTGTGCGGAAGACTAATGATAAGCTTTCATTTATACTGAGATACTGCAAACAATGTGTCATATGTAGGGCCCGGCTGCTTTAGATTGATTGATTGTTTTCCTGGAAGACCCCTAGTTTAGTGGTCGCCAGGAAAGCCTGTAGAGCTGACGCGGCGCTATGTTTTTTTTTTTTTTTTTTTTGACACAAAGTCTCATCCGCCGTGGAGCCTGTTCAGCACAATATTAATGCGGTTGGAAAATTGGATCCCATCTCCATCCCTGGTGCCATAGCCTACTAATGCGAAGGTAATTCTAATGTATTTTTCTTTCCTTTTCTTCTTTATCTAGAACTTTGTAGCACGTTTACAAAGATGCCTGTTCCTGGAGAGCTCCCCTCAACCTTCCTGAAGAGGTGGCCTCGAGTATTGTAATGCATATTCCTTATGGGAAGAAAACTTGCAGCTCTTCGAGTTTGCACAGGGTTGTTTTTCTGGCTAAGTGCTAGATCACAGTAATGCATCTCGCTCGGATTGGATTGGATTGGATCGGCTCGCGGTTGAAAATGGAAACTCCGCTCGAATCCAGCGTAATTTATAATGGTTATTGTTCCAATACATCAGCAAGAAAGCTCTCTCACATTTGTTTTCGAACTCGAGCATCACTTTTTGGCCTCATTTTCTCAGTTAATGATGGCGAAATATTTTGGCGAGATGGCTGGCTGGCTTCAAACCTAATCACTTCAGACTATAAGCACCCTGACATTATTATCATCATCATCATCATCATCATTTTTTTTTCTTCTTCATGAACCAACATATTTGCACTGTGACTTTTGCTAGGAACAGCCTGGGCCTGTAAAACGTGGGCCTGTATGTCGATTCATGTTTACCCCTATAATGTTTCGGAACTAATGACAAAGATGCTTGGATTGCTTGGAGTGCAACAGCAAGCATCCTGCTGGGCAAAAGACCCAGAAAACCAGTCATGCATATCCATAAATACCATGAGAGGTGTTCCGCTGAGGAAACCACCAATTATTTAGCTGGGATATTTTCAGACTCTCCTAAAAAAAAAAAAAAAAAAAAAGTTTGTCTTTTAATCCAAAACCTTGTAAGATGCTAATCAAAAGGACTGTGGGTGTAACGTCATGGGGATTGGTCGAACTTGTTTGTGTGGGGAAGAACTGGTAATCTTTTCCGAGGCAAGGCGAAGGATCTAGAGCGGTGTGCCGTAAGGGTGCCGTATGGGTGTAATTTGCAAATGAGGATAAAAGGAGGAATCCTGAATGGACTTCAAAAAGACGTCTGACAAGGAACAAATGTCCACTTGACCCAGATTGTTAAAGACATGAAAGGCAAAATGCAGGCACTTGATTGATGGCTTTGATGCAAAGATATGTTTTATGAGATCTTTTTGGCAGCGTTAGCTGGTTAATAATTGTAGCAATATGAAAAGGGGCGTTAGCGCTCTCTCTCCCGCTTGCTCAGATATTTGTATGATTTGTGATTTCTCAGGGCCTCGGGTATGTGTTCCTGAAAACACTTATCTTCATAATGAAGTGGCTTTCCGAGACCGTGATGAGTGGTCAGTTTGCACGCAGTTGCGTTCTTTGTTACACTTCAGCCATGAAGCAGATGTACACAGAGGGTGGAGAAGAATAACTGTGCCATAATGAGATCTCAGCATTGGGTTTATATGCTCAGCGTTTGACAGCACATATTATTTTTTTTAAATGACAAATTGGCATTTCATGGCTAGCTTTTGAGGCAGGGGATTTCTTGAAACCTCCCCTCGCTCTGTGCTTCTCTATTATCAGCAACACCTCTAGCTTGGCCTGCTCCGAGACTGTTGGGGAACTGTATGGGTGTAGTGATTCATAAAGTTTAGAACTTGGCTCAGGACAAACCCAGTGGTTTTTGGTTGTTGATTGTACTTTGTAGTGTCCTGATCCAGTGCTCTAGCCTCAAGCTAACATGCTATCTTATGATGCTACATGATACGCTATGGTACAATTCGATACATTGTGGTGTTGACACAATACTGAACATTTCAACTTGAATACAATATTAGCTACAGAATTGGAGACCATTGTCTATACCAAAGCCAGGCAAAACTGGGGGGCCTTATTTTTTAAGACGGACATCTCCAAATACTGTTCTGAAGTGAGGCCCATGGTAACACAAGCAGTGCAAGCCACGTGAGACAAACGGTGTCAATAGCTTTATGAATAATGAACTTGGTTCTTAATGAATACTGGGAACATCCAATTATTGACATAAATGAATACAGAGGCCATTATTGGATGTTTTAAGGTAACGTCAAGTTATCTTAGCTGTCGTTACCTTGTATGGGTCTTAGCCAAGTATTATCAGGATGGTAGTTTAACAAGACAAGAGTAGTCACCAAGTTCTTGGAACCTTGCCCGCAGGTCAGTATGCTGGTCCTCGAACAAATGATCCTACCTGTCGAGTGGTCTTCTTATTCTCCAGCTTCTTGCTTGAATTCCCTGTTTTCAACCTTAAAAGGTACAGCAGTTGCGTTCTGGAGCCTCGGGCATTATAGCAATAACCGCTGGACCATTTAAGGTGGAACAGGAAAATTCAAACAAGTTGTTAGCTTCATCTTTGTAGTTTTAATGTTGGTAGTTGATATCAATATATGCTACCTACAATTTTATGCATGGAGCTAACGTTGCCGACAGATTTGAGCTATGGTAGGACATTTCAACAAGGTAGCTCAAACCGTCTGAACAGCCTTTCTATCCTTATTTGCCTTGAAGCCACAGTATGTCCTCACAGAACTCTTTTTTCTTTGTTGATCAGGACTGGTCGCAAAAACGGCTATTAACTCACTGCGGTTGCTAATTTGGCATAACAAACCGCACCGCTAGTGGTACCTCCTCGCTAGTGGTGCATGACTAGTGTGAGGGTCAAACGAAAGTGCATGCAGGAAAGTGCGTTTGATATGAATAGTATCGATACAGCTGGGAATGACTTGTATCAGTTCAGAATGTTCAGTTCCGACATATTGATATTTTTGACAGTAATAATAAATTTAGTTACAGTTGTTATAGATAATTCACATACATCCTCAGAATACTTACTCCCTCGGCCTGCTCGTAATCATCTGATTTATCTACTTTCGGAAGGTTTTGGAAAGCAAAAACGAGGCTGCAAAATGTTCCTCCTCAAGTTGAATGCAGTTACACATTTCCACCAGAGAGGTCTCCTCATCCCCTAACATGTCCATGGTGTAGCTTCAAGAGGCCTTCAGGTGTTTTGGGTCTTTCAAACCTCAGGCATGCTCAGGGGGCCCAGCCGGGGGTTCCCCAACCTGCATCCTGGCTCTCCTTAGTCCACAGATCACCCAAAACAGACTTGAGGCTCGTTTGGCAGTCTGCATCGTACCAAAATAACTTAATCGAATCAGTGTGAAACTGGATGTTCTGTGGTGTATAGAATAGTTTCCTGAAGAGTTGTAATTGGATGAAATCGGCCCGAGGCCTGAGACGTACACCTAGTATTAATTAATTTAGGATGTGTAGAGGATCGTGTACTGTGGCTTTTGGAGAGGTGGAGTGGATTATGGATGTCAGCCAGAGTCGGATGAAGCACAAAGAGGCTTTCATGTGCACCCATCACGTATCTGTCCACACCAGGCCGAGGCCTTGACAGTCCAGGTGTTCGAGAGAGAAAAGGAGAGGGAGAGAGGGAGAGAGGGAGGGAGA
>JAVGWN010001701.1:0-12019 GCA_034552555.1 Semaprochilodus insignis | reverse complement strand
CATCAGCAGGGCCCTCCAAACCAATAGGTCCGCTATTGGTCCACTAATGCAGTGGTTCTCAAACAGGTCCCCAGGCCCCCTAGATGGTCTCCTACTGGTTACCGAGAACAGTCCTCCAAAAAGTCCTCAAGGCTGTCTTGATGATTCCTTAAACCAGTGGTTCTCAAACAAGTGCTCAGGGCACTTCAGACAGTCTACTGTTGGTTTGGTAAAGCTGTGGTCCTCAGGGCTCTCTGGACGCCCCGCTGCTTGTTCCTAAAGGCGTGATTCCCAAGCTGGTTCTTTGGGGCCCCTAAATGTGGGTGACTAGAAGGTTTTGGCTCTATCCAAACCATTAACACATAGGGATAAACCAAAGCGTGGAGGGTCCTGAGGATTGGTTTGAGAACCCCCTGCCCTAAAGAACCTTTCCTGGACGGTTCTTTAAAGAACTGTGTTTGTTAAAGCAGTTGTAAAGAACCTTTTAAACGTTAAGCAACCTTCACTTAACGTTCTATACCAATGGAAGCTTTCTCCTAGAACCATTTGCCCGTAAAGATTGTTTAGGAACTTAGGAGCGCGTGGGTTATGTAATTTGTCATTGTATCATATAGTGTAAAAAAAATATTTATGATATTTACCATCATTACAGAGTGAAGGACCTGATCAGTGTTCTCAGCCAGAGGACATGGTGAGTCAACTCATAACTCTGAGAGTTATAATAATAACCTAGTAATTTAATTATGCTGTAAGTAGTAGCATTCATAACTGCTGTTCAGTGGTCTTCTCTTTTCTCTTCTCTTCTCTCCTTTTTCCTTCTCTTCTCTTCTCTTCTCTGCTCTTTCCTCTTTTCTCTTTCTCTGCCTCTTGTCTTTCCTCTTCTCTTCCTCTCTCACATACTCAGAGAGTGGCTGGTGTAGGAGACAGTTGGTGGTATTCCATGCTGATACTGCCACCACTGTTCAAGGAGAGTCCGGCTAACCCTTTCCTCACTGCTTACTACCCTGACTGCGTTGGCATGAGCCCATCCAGTTCCCACGGTGACCTACGGCCTGAGCAGCGTCGCAACATCCAGCCACAGAGTTAGTACAGTTAACTATCAGTTTATTCTTGTGGTCAGACTGTTTGCAGGGCTGTTTATTGCTGACTGTTGGGGGGGGTGGGTGGACAATGCAGTGCACTTCAGGAAACTGATAGGAGTTTCACTGTCTGTGGTGGCGTAAGTTGCAACCTGACTGAATTTGGATTCAGAACTCTCAACAAAACACGTGGAGAATCACTTGTGCCTGTAACACATGATGATATTGGGTAGTGCATGGACCACTGTACAATTGTTTGTGTATGTTCATGTTTAGTCCCAGGTTTGTGCCCGTACTTCCAGCCATTCTACCAGCCCAACGAGTGCGGAAAAGCTCTCTGCGTGCGGCCGGACATGATGGAGCTGGATGAGCTCTACGAGTTCCCAGAATTTTCCAGGGATCCCACTATGTACCTCGCTCTCCGCAACCTCATCCTGGCTGCCTGGCACAGAAACTGCAAGGTACCAGCATCCCTTTGTCACAACGTCACACGTGTAAATGAGGTCACATTTAACTTGAACCAGATTCTGTCCTCCCTGCAGTGAGCTGGGGATTCAGCTGAGCTAACAGGCTCCAGCAGTATTATCAGTATACATCAGAGATATAATATCTGATGTAAAAACGGAAGCTATAAGCAGTGTGTATAATATAAAAATGAACGTTGTGTGTAATATAATTTGGTGTTGACTTTAAGTTTCTTTCATAGCATAGTCTCACCTGTATCACCAATTTTAAATGGAAAAAAATAATATTATGGAGGATTATTGCTACTCTGTGCAAGTAGGGACTATGGAGGAGTCAGCAGCAAGTAGCGTTAGGTCAGTGTTTGCATTAAAGCAGAGACTGGGTAAAAATCAACGCCGTGTTTTCAAGCCAGAAAGCCATTAGGAAGGACTTCAGAGTTGTTTTCTGCTGGAAACCAAATGTAATACAAATATAACTGTATTTTGGGGCTAACCTAGCTTGCTTCTAGCATTCCTGTTACCTTCCAAGTGAACACTTTGATCCCTCGCTAAGCTGTGTTGCTCTCAGTAACGTTAGCTTTAACTGCACACGTTAACGAAGTTAGGGAATGATTTACGTTTGAAGTCAGAAATATCTCAAAAAACCTTTAGGTGTGATGCCAACATCTTTTGAGGGACGCTGATAGCACAGCTGTGGACCGTCATTAAGCTATAAAATAGGAGAAGGTGGTTCTTTCCACAACACTGTGGAGTAGTATAGACACTCCATATTACCCACTTTAGTACTGCCTGTTTGAGGAAAGTCGCTTATTGCTCCTTTAAATATCTTGTACTAACTTCAAATGTCTACAGGTGAAGGAATTTGAAGGAAGATTTGCATCTGTCATGTAATTTCACAGAGAATACTGCAAGAAGGGAAGAGCTAACTATAAGGGCTCTGAGTGTTCACTTCAGGTTTGTGCACCATCTGTGGAGTCTTGTGCTACACTGGTGGCCGATTCCATCAGAGAAAGCAGTGTACCTCCAAATGAGCCACATGGTGACATCAGACACGCACACTTCTACAAACCAGTCAATGTCAAGTAGAGGGAGGCAGCCCACTCTTTCATGGGTGCCAACATCTTTTGAGGGACGCTGATAGTTGTGGACCGTCATTAAACTATGAAACAGGAGAAGGCGATTGTGTCTCCACAGCATAGGGTCGTATAGACACTCTGTCACCCACTTCTGTATTGCTGGTTTGTGAGGGAAAGAAGAAAATCGCTTATTGCTCCTTTTAAATATCTTTTACTTCAAATGTCTACAGTTCATGAAGAGAGCTGCTGTAAATGCCAACATTCAGCCCTGTTAGCCTGATGTTGTATTGGGCTCTATGTGAAACCTTTTTAATAATAATAATAATAATAATAATAATAATAATAAAAATTAAAAAAACTTTATTTAATGTGTAGCATAGCAGAAATTAGCATTATCTTAACAGGGCTATTATGTAAACAAAAGCCTTGTTTAAAGCGAAATTGCTGTATTGTGTAAACATTGCGGTGCATGCTCATGATTTAGTGCCTGTATCTGGTCTTTTTAATGTAAACAGACTTTTTTTACTGTACTCCCCTTTACTGAGACAGACGGGGAGAGACAGTGGTCATTAATATGAAAAGTCAGCCCCGGAGCGTGAGCTCTAATTCACGAAGGAGTAAATGAGAGGGTAAAACATCATATCACAAAGACTGAATTAAGGTGGGACTTGTTTAATGCTCTTTACACTTGTTAGGGACTATATTTGTTTGGAGGGGGAATAAATTTGGTCTCCTTGAAGTCTTTAACCAGCCATTAACAGCAGAAGAAAGAATTCAATAAGCACTCCGTACTTGTTTGAACTCCCATTGCACAGCATTGGGATTGATGGCCTTAAGTTTCCATCAATTACAGCAGCTTCGTCCCAGCCATGCTCCAATTAAGGGAAGCACTGGGACTAAGCTTCTGCGTAGGTTTCTGACAGCAGCAGCTATGTTTTCCACTGCCGTGTCCCTCAGAGAACTAAGGACTTACTCTACTGCCCTTAAGCTGAATGGAAAGTGCAGATAGATGCATTTCCAAAGTCATGCTCCATGCAGGGTCCCTAAGGTGCGGTGTGCAGCAGGACGAGACGCGTACTCTAGAGCGAGAGTGTGAGCTCCTGGGATTCTCCAAAAATGGAAAAGTCTCACTAACAAGCCTGCTGTCTGCGCTCGCTCTGAAGCCGTGACACACTGTGTGCGCATGTGTGTGTGTGCGCCTGCCTGCCTGCCTGCGTATGCATGTGGGTGCGTGTGTGCATGCGTGTGTGTGCACACGAGGGTGAGGTTTATATTGGTATTGGTCATGTGAATTCAGTAGTGGTTTATGGCTTTAAGCTTAGGAGAGATCTCTGAATTTTTTGATGTAATGCCTGAAATTCTTTCAAATGTTCCCGAACTAACGGAAAGTAAGCAGATTACATTACTTGTATGATATAATAATATATTATGGTATACAGGGGTTGGACAATGAAACTGAAACACCTGTCATTTTAGTGTGGGAGGTTTCATGGCTAAATTGGACCAGCCTGGTGGCCAATCTTCATTAATTGCACATTGCACCAGTAAGAGCAGAGTGTGAAGGTTCAATCAGCAGGTAAGAGCACAGTTTTACAGTTTTGCTCAAAATATTGCAATGCACACAACATTATGGGTGACATACCAGAGTTCAAAAGAGGACAAATTGTTGGTGCACGTCTTGCTGGCGCATCTGTGACCAAGACAGCAAGTCTTTGTGATGTATCAAGAGCCACGGTATCCAGGGTAATGTCAGCATACCACCAAGAAGGACGTTTTCCTCCACCAGCATCACGTAGTGACCTGGCCACTATCCTGCAAGAAGAATGGCTTAAAATCCCTCTGACCACTGTGCAGGACTTGTATATGTCATTCCCAAGACGAACTGACGCTGTATTGGCCGCAAGAGGAGGAGGAGGCCCTACACCATACTAATAAATGATTGTGGTCTAAAACCAGGTGTTTCAGTTTCTTTGTCCCACCCCTGTATATACTATGGTGTAATAATCCATTAGTTTACGTTAAAGTAAAATTATTTTATCCGGTAATCAATACTCTCCAACTCTGCTTGGAAGAAATTTCAGTGTAAATAACATACATTAAATGTAGTAGTAGATTAAGTTCCCAAATCATGGATGACCAAATTTCCCTCCATTTGTTAATTTTTTCCTCCATGTTCCATATGGTCTATATATGGAAGCTGCAAAAACAGTCCATATTTGAATTCATAGTTTTGGTCACGTCATGAAAACCAACGCAGGTTCATACACTCATACACTCGATGAGACTTGGTGTGTAGGATTGAAGTTGTGAGACATGCACTCGGATGTGACACGCATGGATGGGTCTTATCGCTGTACCTGACTGACCCAACTGCCACAACTCCATGCACACAGACTGTTACGGCTGCCCTCAACACCACGTCAATGTCACCGAAGACTGCAGTGGTGTCGTGCCAGAATGGCAGCGGGTCATCTTCAGTGACGAGTCTGTTGTCACACGTCCAGAAGGCCTGGTGTCACTCCACCTCCACCCCTACCACACAATCTGCAGGAACTGTGTGTGAATATTCAAGCTGCATGAGATGGATTATCACAGGACACCATTAGGAACCTCTACAACTCCATGCTGAGACGTCTGGCATGTAGCGTTAGCAAACATGGCAGCCTGACACCATACTGAGAGACACTACTTCTGTATGCGTAGCTCAATAAGTATAGTGCATACCAGGTCTAAATTTATCATTGTGTGTATGAATGTGTGTATATCCCCTTCTTCAGCCTACAGCCCCTTCATACTGTATTATATTATGTATGTATATGTATTATAAGGATTCAGGCTGGTCTGTTCTGTGACTGAGGCGCAGTACAGGGCAGCTAATCAGGACTGAGCTCATTTACATGCCTTAAAGGCACAGTAACACAAGCAGCCTGTTTAATTCTGAGTGAGAAAATAGATGATGATGATGTAAAAATGAGTTTGACAGCTTTTGCTGGATGAACCAGGCCCTTTTAAAATGGAGAGTGTTTTTCCTTCTCTTGTGTGACCGTTTTGAAGATATGGCAGCGATAATGTGTTACTGTACGAGTCTTTCTGAATGCTTTAATTTTGCTTGTGTTTTTTCTCGACTTTGCAGGAGGCCTTAACCCCACAGAAGTGTGCGCCTCACATAATCGTGCGAGGTTTGGTGAGAATCCGCTGCGTCCAGGAACTAGACAAAGTTCTGCACTTCATGACCCGGAAAGGATTAATTAACACTGGAGCACTGCTGGCCAAACAGCCTCTGCTGCCAGAGCCCTACCACAATGTGAGTCTAAGCATCCTGTGCAAACTGCTGACAACTTCCCTCCTACTTCTTATCCTTTGTTGCTCAGTTCTGTGTTTCTTCTCAGATCTAAACTCACTGACATTCATGTTGCAATATTTCATTTCATTCAGTGGTGAACTGTGACTGTTGGAGTCACTTTGACTGACTGCATTTTGGGCCATACCTCTCTAAATTCTGTTATGAAACTAGAAAAATACCAACTATAGTGCCAATAGTGCTAATGTTTGCCTGCAACTCTGAGGGATTTATTTTGACAGTTCTGGATTAAACACAGAAATGTGTAGCTTCTAAAAGACATGGCATAGAGCTGCCGCTACTAACAACCAACACTGACCGAGAAATGTTTATGCTGCTGATTGTATTCATATTTGGTGATGTATGTACCCTAATTACAAATAGCTGCACCCAGAGGGAAGTGTGGGATTGCAGTGCTATTGGGATGAAGATAAAGGTTACCAGGAACGATAAATGATGATACATTTAGACTGATATGGACAATATTTATTGAGCTACACATACAGAAGTAGTGTCTCTCAGTATGGCGTCGGGCGGCCATGTTGGCTAACGCAACATGCCAGACGTCTCAGCATGGAGTTGTAGAGGTTCCTAATGGTGTCCTGTGATAATCCATCCCATGCAGCTTGAATATTCTCACACAGTTCCTGCAGATTGCACGGTAGGGGTGGAGGTGGAGTGACACACCGGCCTTCGGGGCATGTGGTGTGTGACGGCAAACCGTTCATCTTGGTGCTGACCACGGTGCCTCCACACACGGATTCGTTGGTCATTTCCACCAAGACAAAAGCGGGACTCGTCACTGAAGATGACCTGCTGCCATTCTGAGTCACTCCATGACAGTCTGGCATGACACCATTGCAGTCTTTGGCGATGTTGACGTGGTGTTAAGGACAGTCATCGTAACAGTCTGCGTCCATGTAGTCCTGCATCGTGTAGCCGTCTGCCAATGGTTCTGGCACTAACAAGATAACTCATGTTGGGCATCACTGCTCGCTGAATGTCCACAATCGTGGCTGTTGGGTCAGTCAGGTACAATGATGAGGCCCGTCCTTGTTACATCACATGTGCATCCGAGCATGTCTCACAATGTCAAATCTACCCAACAAGTTTCATTCCTGCTGGTTGATTCCTTCTGGGTGCAGCTATTTATGCAGCTATCTTTATATACGATAACAGCAAGATTATATTCAAATTAAACAGAAATGAGCAAAACACAATATTGCAGAAATCATTAGGCCTTCTCTGAGGGGCTGATTTTCACTTTGAACACATCTCTGCCCCGTAAGGACCCACTCTGCTGATGACCCACTACTCACCCTGGCAGCCATGCCCTGTGGCTTCTGCTCTGACTGCTTACGTTAACACCATCCGACCATGACTGTTAAATCGTGCAAAATAATTCACATTATGTTCCTTCAGATCTTGCAGAGGGGGGCTTTGATAAAAATTGCAGTTATTTATGGATGATGCTTCTCTTTCTGTCCTTTGCTGTCTGCAGAAGAAGGTGTTGGTGATTGGAGCGGGACCCTCAGGCCTCGCTGCTGCCAGACAGCTACAGAACTTTGGCATGCAGGTCAGTTAGAGTTTACACTGTTAAGTCTCATTAGTATCATCTAATCACAGCTGTGGGAGCATCGTCAGAAACAAGACCTAGCCTTTTGGTAGATTCATGTCTAGCATGCCTCACCAGCCATGTGAAGATGATAGGAGGACGATCGGGCTTCAAATACCTGCAGGGTATGTGGTGGGATCCATAGATTGAGAAGAGGTGGTACAGTCCACTGAATGTCTCGTTCCATTTATGGAAAATGGGTCCAAAGCAGATGTTAATGATTGGCTAAAAGGAGTGATTGTATTTGGGTGTGCCAAAGGCCATAGTGCGAAGGAAGTAGCTGAATCTGCAGGTGTATGGAAGCGTACGGGTCTACCAGCAGTGGCTAAAATCCCAGTCTACAGGAAACTCTCCTCAGAATTGGGCCAGGGAAGGCATCCACCAAATCTGGCCCAACTGCGCAATTGTTTGGTGCAAGAGAGGCTGAACATTGATGTGGCCTACATCCAGAAACTTGTGCATGAAAAATGTAATTGCAGAAAAATATAAATACATTACATGCTGATTTTACATGATGCGTATATCAGAAGGGTGGAGCATGATTTGGAAGTGTATGTTCATATTCTTGGGGGCTGTTGATGATGAAGGTGGTTTTGAAATGTACGACTGAATTTGTAGTTTAGCTGACGGGTCTTTTGATAGTATTCTTATTCATTATTTATGAATCTGTCACTTAATTTTGAAGTAGATGTGTTATTAATTGAATGTGTCTTTAATCTGTATAAACGACATTAGATCAAAGTAATCCTTGCTGATTATGGCGGGGTGGTACGAAACTCTCTCCTTTCAAACCTGTTGTGTTTTGGGTTTTAGGTTGTGGTGTTGGAGGCTCGGGAGCGAATAGGAGGACGAGTCTGGGATGATGCGTCACTGGGCGTCACTGTTGGACGAGGGGCTCAAATCGTTAACGGCTGCATCAATAATCCCATCGCTCTAATGTGTGAACAGGTGAGGGATGCGCACACTTTGATAAACAATCGCACCGTCTCTCATTTATTTAATCTAATAACTACTGTTACTAGTTCATGGTGGGCTTTCCACACCGTTGTCTGTTGCCTTTAGCTGGGTGTGCGCATGCATAAGCTGCGTGAGCGGTGTGACCTGATCCAGGAGGGTGGACAAATCACTGATCCTGCCATAGACAAGCGCATGGACTTCCACTTCAACGCCATATTGGACGTCGTCTCTGAGTGGAGGAAGGACAAAACGCAGCACCACGACGCTCCACTTGGGGGTACTGGTCGTTTAAAAGAGATAAGCAGTCCATAGGCCCAAACTAAACACAGGTGTTAAGGAGGGGTATGTCATAACACAAGGAATCTAATAAGGGATTCCATAATTTAGGAATAGGAAAGAAGGGAGGACCGTTGCCATTCGACACTCCTGATTTTTGGCTAAAGGTGGACACACCCCCTATTAAAGCACTGTTTATGATGATACCGTGTTAGACAGCTGAATTAAAGGCTGTACTACCTTCATTTAGAACATGTTTCAGTTCTGCTGTGTGTTTCCTGTAAATCCTGTAGTTTTCTTTCCTGACTGTATATAACATAATTGTTTTTCTTTTTGAGTTTTTGATTATTTTTCCACACAAGACCCCACATGGTTTTCTGTCTATTCATTTATTTGTTTTCCCTCTCATTCAGAAAAGATTCAGGAGGTGTATAAGACGTTTCTGCAGGAATCAGGAATTCAGTTCAGCGAGCTGGAGGAGAAAGTACTTCAGTTCCATCTCAGCAACCTGGAGTATGCCTGCGCCAGCACCCTGGACCAGGTGTGAAGGAGAACACAAAATCTGTATACGGAGTGGATTGATGTGAAATGGTTCATAGTGGAGAAACTTACTGACTCAGATTTCTTTGCAGTGGTGGTGATGGCAACCAGGAGTCACCATGTTGAGAGAGATATATACTGTTTATATTAGTAAAATAGTGTTCAATTTTTTTGTGAAAAATGGTTTTATTATTTTTTGTGATAGAAACATGCATACATATCATCAAAAGTAGCAATATGCCCCAAGCCACGCACCCCCACCCCCTCCCCCTGGGCTCCCAGGGTTTGTTGGCATGTTACATAGTTTACGCTAAAAAATATATATATATAATAAAAATAAATAAATATACTTTATGAGTAGCTGGATAGACAGATGGATTTTTTTCCCTTTGTTTTGTTTTTTTTAGCTGCAGCAACTAGTTTGAAATGTCCTCTTCTAGGCTTTAATGATTTTCAATAGTGCATGATACATATGGACAAAAAGAGTTTTGAATCTGATCCAATATTTTTTTGTTTTTCCTTTTCTGGACCGTTTTGGCTTACAATGCTCTTCCCTGCTCCTCTCCACCATGAATGGATCCATGGGCACTTTGCCTATAGGATTATTATATGTAATATTGACAATAATAAGTCTTTGTAGACCAACATGTACCTCTGTATAAAACATAATACGGTTTATGCCAAAGCCTTCTCAAAGCTGACGTAGAGCAATGTTTCAGACATTAAGCAGCGTATTTGCAGCAAATTCATCCAATAACTTTCTGTAAAGGACTTTTTAGGTTGATCAGATGTCTGGTTCCTATCACCGCCACTGTGAACTAGTTTGACTTGGTGCAGCTCTTCAGTAGAATCCGATTCTTATTTCACACCAACCACTCTGAATGACTTTGTTTACGTCAATCAACCAGTCCATATTTATTTGTATAGCGCTTTTTACAACCAGTGTTGTCTCAAAGCAGCTTCACAGAAAAACAATTTATATAAAGGAAAATGAAAACTCAGAGTCCATGTATAGATGTAGGGAAGGGAAATCCAGGTCCAAGCCCCCCGTGAGCAAGCCAGAGGCAACAGTGACAAGGTAAACTCCCTTAGAGTAAGGAAGAAACCTCGAGAGGAACCAGGCTCGGGGGCTCGGGGGACCCATCCTCCTCTGGTCGATCCCGGTTGAGGAGAGAAAGACAGAGCTAAAAGGAAAGTAACTTGGAACCTCCATTAGATACATTCTCATTAATCCAGGAAGCAGTAATTGCAGGAGTAGAGCCAACCCATAGGTTCTCTGTGTAAGTGAGAGATGGAGTTCATGATCAGTGAACATCTAAACGATGTTATCAGGCCAAAATTTTGAAAGACCGGTGGACGTTTTCCTACCAGATG
This sequence comes from Semaprochilodus insignis, assembly GCA_034552555.1. Classification (NCBI taxonomy): domain Eukaryota; kingdom Metazoa; phylum Chordata; class Actinopteri; order Characiformes; family Prochilodontidae; genus Semaprochilodus; species Semaprochilodus insignis. Next base: position 1,319 of record JAVGWN010001701.1, on the reverse strand, counting down.
TTTCCAGAGCATTATGGATTCCATTATCAGGGCAAAGCTTTTCCAGTAGCTACTCATGAATCCACAAAGTGTGCACAACTTAATCATGCCCTTCCATTTTCTGGCTGTTTGTTTATGAGGTGTCGGCTCGATCGTGGGATCACAACGAGTTCTTTGCGCAGTTCTCTGGGGACCACACACTCCTGACCGAGGGCTATTCCACTCTGCTGCACAAACTGGCCCAAGACCTCAATATCCACCTCAAGAGGCCGGTATGTTTTGTTGTGCTTAGAGTTCAATTTCAAATTGGTTCCTCCTGGGGCATGGCTTATTGCTGTTGGTGGGGGATGGGAAATCCTCTCCTGAATTACTGAATGAAGCGTCCCCGTTTAGGTGAAGTCCATTGATTACTCAGGAGACACTGTGAAAGTCATCACCTCAAGTGGAGCCCAGTATACTGCTCAGAAGGTACAGACGTTCAAGTAAATTAGCAGCTGTAATTTCTTTAGGTTTAACTGTTTATGCACATGGTATCTGATGGTACATTGCTGTCATAGGTCTTGGTGACGATTCCTTTAGCTCTTCTTCAGAGGAACGTTATCCAGTTCAACCCTCCTCTCCCAGACAGGAAGCTTAAAGCCATTCACAGCTTGGGTGCAGGCATCATAGAGAAGGTAAGGACTGATACCAAAGGGTGATGTGTGTTGACGCAGATTGTATCTGGTCTTTTTCTCATAGAGACTGTGAGTGGAGTTTTTCTTAAAAGTGTAATATAGTCCACACCTCATTCCAAAATTGTCTGAAGCTCTGGATCATGTGGAAGATGCAGTTCTCCCTTTTATGTTAAAAAGGGTTCTATCACTTTCCAAAGCTGAAAAAATCAAAAGTCTCAGAATATACAGTTCACCTCCCAGTTTGTATAGCACGTATTTAAAAAACTAAGCCCATTTTGAAGTCTTTTGTGATAAAACAGACATATTTACGTAAATCCATCTGTCACGCTGTATTTGTAAGGAATGTTTCACCCCTGCTTTTTTGAATGAGGCCCAATAAAGGAGTGCCAATCGGGACATAGATCATTTACATATACTCGTCGGAAGAATAATGGCATTTAGAAGGAAGTGTGGGATTGCAGTGCTATTGGGAAGGAAGATAAAGGTTACCAGGAACAATAAATGATGATAAATTTAGACTGTTATGATCAATATTTATTGAGCTACACATACAGTAGTAGTGTCTGTCAGTATGGTGTCAGCCCACCATGTTTGCTAACACAACATGCCAGACGTCTCATCATGGAGTTGTACAGGTTCCTAATGGTGTCCTGTGATAATCCATCC
>JAVGWN010001698.1:0-12020 GCA_034552555.1 Semaprochilodus insignis | reverse complement strand
GTCGAATTGTCGGCCAGGACGGGCGAATCCGATTCGACTGACAGAATCCTGAGTCGGGTACAGACCTAGTCAGAACACATTGGAGGACTAAATAGTCCTGAGTATGAGCTCAAAGTGCAGACTTTCACCTTCAATTTGAGGGGATTAACATCCAAACGGTGTACGAGTTACCAAACTAACCTACACTGTCATTGTAATACTTGGTTGGTAACCTGTTGCAGTCAGCAAGCGTGCCTACACGCACTGAATAATCAGAGAAGGGCGGAAAATCTGATTTTGCTAGTAACCCATTCAACACCATCAACGCACTTGGGTGATCAGATACTGGGATTCTGTTTTGCAGCTAGCCAATAAACTCACAAAATATGGATTACAATCAGATTATTAAACGCATATAAATGCACTCAATGACTGCCTGAAGTCTGGAACCCAGGCATCACCAGATGCTGGGTTTCTGTCCTGATGATGCCCCATCAGGCCTTCCCTCCAGCTACTTCAGTTCCTGCTTGCAGTATGCTTTGGGCCGTTATCCATCTATGCTGACCAGTGAGCTTTGAAGCATTTGGTCTGGATCTGAGCAGATCCCTCGGAACTACACACTTCAGGGATCATCCTGCTGCTTTGGTTAACAGTCATTCGCTGCCTGGCCAAAAAATAAAAAAATAAAAACACAATATTTCAATGGACCACCTTCAGCTTTGATCACCGCACGCATTCGCTGTGGCGTCGTTTCCACAAGCTTCTGCAATGTCACAACATTTATTTCTGTCCAGAGCTGCATTAAAGATCCCCCCAAGATCTTGTATTGATGATGGGAGATTTGGACCACTGCACAAAGTCTTCTCCAACACATCCCAAAGACTCTCAATGGGGTTCAGGTCTGGACTCTGTGGTGGCCAATCCATGTGTGGAAATGATGTCTCCTGCTCCCTGAGCCACTCTTTCACAATTTGAGCCCGATGAATCCTGGCATTGTCATCTTGGAATATGCCCGTGCCGTCAGGGAAGAACAAATCCATTGATGGAATAACCAGGTGGTTCAGGATGTTCAGGTGGTCAGCTGACCTCATTCTTTGGGCACATTACGTTGCTGAACCTGGACCTGACCGACTGCAGCAACCCCAGATCATAGCACTGCCCCCACAGGCTGTACGGTAGGCACCAAGCATGATGAGTGCATCACTTCAGCCGCCTCTCCACGTACCCTGATGGGCCCATCACTCTGGAACAGGGTAAATCTGGACTCCTCAGACCACATGACCTGCTTCCATTGCTCCAGAGTCCAGTCTTTATGGTCCCTAGCAGACTGAAGCCGGTTTTGCCGGTTAGCCTCACTGACAAGTGGTTTCTTAAGGCTACACAGCTGTGATCCCTTGAGTTCCCTTCGCATTGTGCGTGTGGAGATGATCTTACTTTCACTATTGAACACATCCCTGAGTTCTACTGCTGTTCTTCTGCCATTTGATTTCACCAAACGTTTAAGTGATCGCTGATCACCATCATTCAAGATTTCTTTCCAACCACGTTCCTTCCTGGAAGATGATGTTTCCCCACCGTCCTTCCACTTTTCAATAATGCGTTGGACAGTTGCTAACCCGATTTTAGCATCTCCTTAGATGTGTTCTCTGCGTGATGCCAATAATTTGACCCTCTGAAACAGTTTAACATCTTTTCCACGACCACAGGACGCGTCTTTCCACATGGTTGTTTAATAAATGAGAAGCTGCTCACTGCATCAGTTAGGGCTAAATAACTTTGCGTTGCCAGCTGAAACATGATCAGTAATCATCCAACGGGAGGCTCTTTCCTATTTGCTTAGTTAAATCCAGGTGGTGTACCTTCAATAGATACAGGGGAACTGTAGTCCCACTGGGAGTCACACATGCCCTCAGCATAACACTACCTCCACCATGCTTCGCAGATGAGGTGGTATGCAGTTCCTTCCCTTCTCCATACTCTTCTCATCATTTTGGTACAAGTTTATCTTTTTTTCTCATCTGTCTATAAGATGTTGTTTCAGAACTGTAGAAGATTTCTTCTCTTCCTGTGTTTGAGGCTTACCGATGCGGTAAACACACTGCATTTCCTCTGGTAAAGACGTCTCTCGATTGCTGGCTTTGACACAGATACGCATACCTACTTGGCGGTTCTCGACGCAGGCGCACATACCTCCTTGGCGGTTCTTGTGCTTGATGGGGTTAATTGTTTTGAAGGGGCATTTCTTGGTAAAGGAAAAAACACCTTCACAACAGGTGACCAGATCAAGCAGAAAGAGCTCAGCACAAAGAACGTGTGTGTTTTCCACCACAGTTGTTTTCCGTGGTCTTCTGAGCAGCCAACTAACCCAGTTTCTTTTGAGACCCCCTTAAGACTCAGGGGCTACGTGCAACAATGGTAATTTCCATGCCGTTCAATCTACATGGATGTTAATACCCTGAAATTAAAGCTGAAAGTCTGTACCTCATATTATTTAATAATTTGAACTCCAATAAATTAACAGCATGAAATGGCAGCGGGGGGCGGGGGTGGGGGGGGCTCCATGTTTGATTACGTGGAAATGGGTTCTTTGGTTGAGGTGAAAGTACATTTGAACCACAGTGCCTACACTGAGCTGCTGGATTACCAGGTTTTGCCTTTTGCTCACTCTCTTACTGAGCAACACAACATTCCTATCCCTGTATTCCAAGAAGATTCCAGTTCTCGCGTTCACAAGGTTGCAAATGTGACTGATTAACATTCGGAAGCCCCAGATATTTCCAATCCAGAGGATTTCCAATCCTCTTGGAAATCTGTGGGACTACCTGGAACAACCAGTAAAACGCCAGACAAGGCATCCACCAAATCTGGCCCAACTAGTGCAATTCTTTGATGCAAGAGTGGCTGAACATTGACACCATCTATATCCAGAAACTTGTCCAGTCCATGCCAAATTGAGGAGGCATTATACACCATTAGGTACATTTCAGTCACAGGTGACTCTTTTTTTTTTTTTCTTTTTTTTTTGGGCCCATTTACAGATTTCCTACAGCGCTACAAACACATGTTACTTCAAGAACTAAACTAAGTAACCACTACTGTAAATCTGAACTAACTTTCAACCCAACCACAAAAAGAAACACTTCCTCAACCCCCCTCGAAATACAGCCTGCTTTTATAAGGCTAAAGACTCCTGTTTCCCGCCATACGAAATGGCAAGTGATTTTACCTCTGGGGAAGTACATTTAAGGAACTTATCCAAGTAACTCTAGACAGAAAGGATAACAACTACTGAACTACTTTTCAATGCAGTACAATGGACAAAGCAAACAAACCCACAAAGAATACAACTATAAAGGCTTGTTTCAACATTCAGCTGCTTGTTTAAGTGGGTCCGTGTGGTTCGCTGTATCTGACTTATTTTCTTGGGCATAAATTCACAGTGTTACTTCAGGAGCTACATTAAGTAACTCCAGGAAGAGGAAGAAAGCATTTTCTATCAGTTCCATCACAAGTGCTACCTACTGAAAGCACATCTTACACGGGGACCACACTTTCCTAACCAGAAGGGACAAGCAGCATTTTTCGCCTTTTGTTCAGCTGTACTGTCCATCACTCTACTCAAAACAGAACATCTGTACCGCAACACATCACTCCGCAAAATACTGTAACATTTGTAGGCATTCGCATATTCATCTCTCTCATGTATGTTCAATGTAATTTTGCCCTTGTGTCATGTGCAAACTTGTATACTGCAAGCCTACACTCTCCGAGCACGTTAGAGGTACAGCTACAATGCATCCTCACTCAATGTCCATTTCACCATCTTATGCAGTCCAGCTGTTCCTCTGCATCATTTATCCCCCTTTCACCCTGTTCTTCAATGGACAGGACCACCACAGGACCACCACAGAGCAGGTATTATGTGGGTGGTGGATCATTCTCAACACTGCAGTGACACTGAAGTGTTGGTGGTGTGTTAGTGTGTGTTGTGCTGGTGTGAGTGGATCAGACACAGCAGTGCTGTTGGAGTGTTTAAACACTGTGTCCACTCACTGTCCACTCTATTAGACACTCCTACCTTGCTGCTCCACCACAGTGCAGTGTTTGTCATCCTCTAGTTCTTCATCAGTGCCCACAGGACGCCGCCCACAGGACGCTGTGGGCTGGATAGTTTTGGTTGGTGGACGATTCTCAGTCTAGCAGTGACCGTGAGGTATCCAGCAGCACTGCGGTCTCTGATCCCCTCACACCAGCACAACACACACTAACACACCACCACCACGTCAGTGTCCTTGCAGTGCTGAGAATGATCCACCACCTGCTCCATGTTGGTCCTGACCATTGATGATGGGTAAAAAGGGGATGAAGTATGCAGAGAACCAGACGGACGGTCTGCAATTGTAGAACTAGAGTGCTCCTATATGGTCAATGGAGCTGATTAAATAAACAATGAGTGTAGATACAAGATAGGTGTACCTAATAAAGTGCTGAGCGAGTGTAATGTGTAATATAATGGATTCTGCATTACCTGTTTCAGTGCGTTGCGTGCAATAGTCTGGAAAGCCTGTTCTACATTAATGGCCTCCTTGGCGCTGGTCTCAAAGTAGGGGATGTTGTTCTTGCTCTGGCACCAGGCTTGTGCCCTCTTGGTGGTTACCTGAGACATGAGGAGAATGAAGAGGCAGGGACTTATTCTTCTCATTCCTCCACTCAAATACCTCAACACTAGTAGTAAATGGTTTTCAAAGAAGCTTTTGGCCTTGATATTTTTTTTATCCAATCACAGTGATGAGACACACGCAGGGCATTGCAAGGCAGAACAGTCACTAGAGAAAGCTATATTCTCCCCTGATTTACCACCACTTTACCATCATCAACATGATACTCACTCATCATCCAAGAATAGCTGCACCCAGAAGGAGGTGTGGGATTGCAGTGCTATTGGGAAGGAAGATAAAGGTTACCAGGAACAATAACTGATGATAAATTTAGACTGATATGATCAATATTTATTGAGCTACACATACAGAAGTAGTGTCTCTCAGTATGGCGTCGGGCCGCCATGTTTGCTAACCCAACGTGCCAGACGTCACGGCATGGAGTTGTAGAGGTTCCTAATGGTGTCCTGTGATACTCCATCCCATGCAGCTTGAATATTCTCACACAGTTCCTGCAGGGGTGGAGGTGGAGTGACACCGGGCCGTCTGGACGTGTGCGGCGTGACAACAAACTGTTCATCTCGGAGCTGACCACGGTGCCTCCACACGGATTCGTTGGTCGTCTCCACCAAGACAAAAGCGGGACTCATCACTGAAGACGACCCGCTGTCATTCTGAGTCACTCCATGACAGTCTGGCACCACACCATTGCAGTCTTTGGTGACGCTGACGTGGTGTTAAGGACAGTCGTCGTAACGGTCTGTGTGCATGTAGTCCTGCATTGTGCAGCCGTCTGTTAATGGTGCTGGCACTAACAGGATGACTCATGGAGGGCATCACTGCTCGCTGAATGTCTGCAGCAGTGGCTGTTGGGTCAGTCAGGTACAGTGAAATCATTCGCATGTCTCATGATGCCAAACCTACCCACCAAGTTTCATTCCTGCCGGTTGATTCTTTCTGGGTGCAGCTATTTGCGCATGTTTTTGCAAAGAGTGTAACGAACATACATGTAGGTTCACTGGTCATTTTGAGGAGCGGACAAAATTGTGTCTCATTATGTAATCTGCCTTACAATGCCCTGGTCCCCATCATCACCACAGCAACGAAAGTTAGCAAGTTTCTCTACAGTGCAATTTGAGATCAAACCACTCTGGAAAACACCTCACATCTCACCAAGTGGATTATTAAAGATCTCCCTCCTTATGAGATAACATTACTGTCTTATCTTCGCTTTGTTCAGAGAGATAAACACACGAACCCAAACACAGAAATCATGAATCATTTGGTTCCAGTCCCATTACGACACTTGTCCCCAACCACAGCACACACCTGCCTATTCTCCAGGTCGATTTTGTTGCCAAGCACCACGAAGGGGAAGTTTTCTGGATCGCGCGGGCTGGCCTGGATCAGGAACTCGTCCCTCCAGCTGTCCAGCGTCTTGAAGGTGTTGGGCGCTGTGACGTCAAAGACAAGCACGCAGCAGTCGGCGCCACGATAGAATGCCACGCCCAGAGACTGAAACCGCTCCTGACCTGCCGTGTCCCAAATCTGCACCAGGGAGACAAGACAAGCTTAACGCGAGCTTAACACCATCCAGACCATAAACTGTTTGCCTGACATAAGGATATTCATCTTGCTGATCTTTCATTCTGGACCACATTCAAATATTTCAAATATTGACGGAGAGCTATTTAAGCAAATTCCTGCACGCTGATGCCTTATCTGTACAAAAGTATGTCATCTGTAGTGTGACGTTATCTTTCAAAATCAACAGGACAAAAAAAAAACAAAAAAAACCCACCAATAAATAAATAAATAAATAAAACATAAGAAAAAAAACCTTGGCAGATTTTACTGGTCTTACTCAGCAAAAATAAATCTTTATGCAAAAGTTTGGGTACTGCTCATCATGTTTAGTGAATTTGCCAAGTTAAGCTTATTTAATGCATATCTTAAAACTAATATAATTTTTTACCCTCCACAATATGTTAAAGTACTTAAAGAATTGTGCCCTGTTTTGTGGGGGGGGTATTCCACAAAACAGAATTCCTCAATTAGCCAGATAACTTAAGCCCAATGTTAAGCTTGTCCAAAAGATAAAGAGCTGAGTTTCTATTGGATAGTCCTCATGTTCGGGTTTAATTTATTTGGCTAACTGAAAAATCCTGCTCTGTGGAATACCCCCACCATGCCCCAGAGGTGATTTTCAGCCTCTCCTTCCCACGAGACAGATAATTGGTCAGTTCGCCAGAGTGGTTCCACCCCTGTCTGGCAGTCTACAGACAGACCCTTCTCTCCTGAGGAGCTCTAAACACCAAACAACTCTTCATGGCCCCCAGTAGCTGCAGTGCACCGCGTGAGGGTGTGCCAAGCTTGCTGGTAGACAGGCAATAAGGACTGTGTAACGAGATCGTGTCATCTTGCAGGAAAGGAAAGGGCCTGGAATTCCAGTGTTTCAAAGTAGTTTCTGTGGCAGAAAAGCATAATGGGTAATCTCTTTATCACTGGTCTGACGAAAGCTGATCACTACAACTCTTTTTACGTCTACATGATAACAGAACCGGCTATACAGAAGAGCTCGAGTCTTGAGTGTGCAGTGCAGAGTTCGTTCACACACTGACTGTATAATGTATATATAAGGCCACAAAATGAGTCACCTTGCGTGTTTAAGGTGGTAGTAACTTTAGGCTCCTGCAGATGGCGCTGCATGAGGATGATGGGGCTATAAATACCTGCGGGGTGTGAGTGACGGGATTCATAGATTGAGAAGAGGTGGTACAGTGCAGTGAATGTCTCGTTCCATGTGTGGTGAAAATCTCCAGTGCAGATGTTAATGATTGGCTAAAAGGAGTGACTGCATTTGGGCGTGCCAAAGACCATAGTGTGACGGAAGTAGTTGAATCTGCAGGTGTATGGAAGCGTACGGTCCTACGGGTCTAACAGCAGTGGCTAAAATCCCAGTCTACAGGGAATTCTCCTCAGAATTGTGCCAGGGAAGGCGTCCACCAACCATCTGGACCAACTGCTTAATTCTTTGATGCAAGAGTGTCTGAACATTGATGTGGTCAACATCCAGAAACTTGTCCAGTCCATGCCAAATCCAATCACAGCTGTTGTTAGTGCTCATGGAGGTATTACATGCTATTAGGTCCGTTTCAGTCACAGGGGACTGTCCTGTAAGCCTATGTATCTACAGTCATAGGCAAATGTTTGAACACCCATGATTTAAATAACTCAGTACGTTTTTGTTGAGGTCAACACATTCTCTATAGCGGAAAAACTTACATTTGAAAAACATGAAATTTAATTTTTAGTGAACAAAGTCCATGTATATGCTGAGCTCATCATTTTGGGGGAAAGAAATAAAATAAATATAACAAGGTGTCATAACACATTTGAGGTTAATCAGACAGCCCAACATTAATACAGCATTCCTTTTTTTTGGGCCAGTCGGAATCAGAATATAAAGGGGTGTTCTGTTTACTACAAAGATCAGATCTAAATCTGGACCTACTTACACTCAACGTAGACTGTTTACTTGCAACTATGGGTAGGACTAGTGCAGGTCTGCTTGTGGACTGTCATTCTGATGGAGTTAGTTAATGACAAATCTAACACAGCTAGCTAATTATGTTTATATGTAGGTGATTACAAAAGCGTTAAAAACTTACTAATTAAATAAAATTTTAACATTTTTATTACAATATTTAGACATTCGCCAAAAAGGCCTATTATTAATTTTATTGTCGTGAGAATTGTTTGCAGAAATCCAACTTCTTATCTTTTTCAAGCTCAATGACCAATCTAACATGGCTAGCTAATTGTGTTTACATTTTCAGTTCAAACCAAGGTAATAAAAAAATAAATAATTAATTAAAAGAAATAAAAAATAAAACTGAAAACTTTTATTACAAGTTTTAGACATTCACCAAAAACAATACTGATAAATATTATTGTTGTGAGAATTATTTGCGGAAATAAAACAACTCATTCAGGCCAAGATTAATGACAAATCTAACACAGACAGACAATTTTGTATATTTTTTCAGTTCAAATCGAGGTGACGTTTTTAAGAATTGTAAAAATATTTAGAAAATTAATTAAAATAAAAAAGATAATTACTTGCCAACTTTTTATTACAATATATTAACATATACAGACATTCACAAAAAAACACCTATTAAATTTTATTATGAGAATTATTTGCAGGAATACAATCTTTTTTTTTTATGTCAAGATGTTGATATTTCAAGCTCAATGACACAGCTAAATAATATTTATTTCTTAGTTCAGGTCAAGTAAAAACTTTTAGAATATTATATTTTTAGACTAATATACGTCTGCTTGTGGACAGTCATCCTGATGCAGTTAGTGCTGCTTGGTACCTGCATTGTGACGAGTCGGTCGTCTACCATCACCTCTTTCGTCAGGAAATCGGCTCCTATTGTGGCTTTGTACTGATTGCTAAACTTCTTGTTCACATACTGGTTCATCAGAGAAGTCTTCCCCACTCTGCGGAGACATGCAGACGCACAGCATTTCAGACTCAAAGCGTACGATAAAGAGGAACTGAAAGCTCAGCAGAGCGTCTTCACCCACAAACCCACAGGAACAGATGCCAAGCTGAGAGTTCTTTGAAAAATAACATTGACCTGTATTTTTTCAAAGCTTCTTAAAGAACCAGGACTGGTTCAGGACCAGATTCAGGTCTTATTTACGGTGATCTCACCAACCAGAACAGATCCTAGATCAGCACTTTGTGCTTTTCACTTTGTGAACACGGGCCACTGAGCACAAAGGAAGGCGCGCTCAAAACGGTAAACAGAAATAACAGCAGGGACATTTACATGTGTAAAGTCTAAACAGGCAATGGGACATAAATGAACTGATCTAGGAGCAGATTCTTGTCGGTTGTAACGAGAGACTGCTTCAGACATTTCCTTGATGCTCATCTTCACAAAGCTTTCGGTTTTCACCCACATTTACAAATCAATCCAGGAACTTCTGCACATGGTATGACAGCTTATTCAAAATAGGACAATAAAATATGTCCAATAAAAATGGATCTCTGTGGTCGGTATACGGCTGGGATCAAGGCAGCTACACAAGCAGAACCTCAGAGGAAGATTCCTTTCCTTGCTGCAAATCCTCCAGCTACTTCAGTTCATAATCACAATAACTAGACCGAGTCTAAACTGCCTTATAACACCAACTTACTGCAGTCATACCAGTGAAGCTCAATATAACCAGCAGACTTGTGTTCATTCATCAGACAACTGGTCACTTCTTGGTCAGACTGTTGAAGCACCACGGCACAGTTTAGTGGTTTTCCTGCTTAGTCAAAATAAAAAATAGTTTTTTTTGGGTTTTTTTTACTGATTTCTCAAAATTTGTGTATAATTACAGTGTGGTTTTCAACCTGTGGGCTGCAGCCAATCCAATGGGCCATGGTGGTATTGCTAGGAGTCCCTGACCTTGATTAAATGAATTTGATTAAATAAATAAATTGCAAACCTTTATTACAGTGATTAGACATTTACCAAAACACTACTGATAAATATTATTGTTTTGAGAATTGTTTGTAGAAATAAAACATCTTATTTAGTTCTATATATCGTCTTAACATAGCTAGCTAAATATGTTCAGATTTTTAGTTCAAATCAAGATAAAAATAAAAATAGTTAACTGCAAACGTTTAGTAAAATGTTTAGACATTGTTAGACAACAACGATAAATTTTATTGTTGTGAGAATGTGTTATATGTTAGGTCAAGTTCAATGACATCTAGCTATTATGTTAATATGTTCAGTTCAAAAAGAATTAGTTATTAAAATAAAGAAAAAACTGCAAACTTTTATTCATTCACCAAAACACCTATTATTAATTGCATTGTTATGAGAATTGTGTGCAGAAATGCAACATCTTTTTTTAGGTCAAGCTCAAAGACAAATCTAACACAGCTAGCTAGTTATGTTTATATTTTCAGTTCAAATCAAGGTGATTACAAAAACAAATAAATAAAAAAATAATTAAAATAAACAAAAAAATAGTTTATTGCAAACATATTACAATTACTGCTAAATATTACTGTAAGAATTATTTGCGGAAATAAAACTTAGATTTGTCATTGAGCTTGACCCAAATAACACAGCGAGCTAATTATGTAAATATTTTCAGTTCAAGTCAAGGTGATTTAAAAAATGCAAACTTAATACAGTATCTAAACATTCACCAAAAATACCTATTAATAATTTTATTATGAGAACTGTTTGCAGAAATACAACCTTTTTTTTTTTTTTTTTAATTGATCAAGCTCAATGGCAAATCTAACACAGCTAGCTAATTAGGTTATTTTCAGTTCAAATCAAGGTGATTTAAAAAACTTCAACTTTTAAAAATAATTTATAAAATAATAACATGCAAAAAAATAATCAATTGCAAAATTTTATTACAATATTTAGATATTTAATAAAAACAATAATTATACATACACATTTAAGTCAAGCTCAATGACAAACTTAACATAGCTAGCTAATTATATTTTCAGTTCGAGTCGAGGTAAAGCATTTCTCTTATTGACCACATGGATCATCCATTGCGTTTAACGGCTACAAACTGAACATTTCCGCAAACCTTTTCGACGTTCACCATGTTCTGTGTACAGTGAAGTGAAATTTGTAAGACTAAATCACTATAGAGTTATATTTGGCGGTGTAAACCCTGGGTCCCATCACCACCACTGTAAAACAATCAGCCTGTAAGCTTTTGTATAATGAGCCATTTCATATCAAAGCATCTCAAAACGGGTTTACAATTTTGCTCAGCTCAGCTTTAGACTCGAGTTACAGTGTAGATACCCACCCTGAGTCTCCGAGGATGATCACTTTCAGTAGAACTTTCTTCCTCGATGTCATTGTGTCACAGCTAAGGAGACAGGAAAGATTACAGTATGAGCACATGACCATTATGTCACAGGTCACACAGGAGTCACATGTTCAGAAATAAAGCATGCTTTTTAATCACACTAAGAGAAACGCTGCACATCCCAATGAGGGTCAACTACAAACAGAACGCTGTGTGCCAACTACAGGAACAAACAGGATGTGCAAAAAGCCTTCACTTCTAGTGAACACAATCCCAAAGAAGCTGCTTGCTGTCCTATTCTAGTTATTTGGCCAGCCACAGAGATCTATAGAAGCCCCGCCCACAAAAAGTAGGTGCTGCTCAGAATCAGCTTTATTGGCCAATTATGTTGACACACACAAGGAATTTGGCTTCAGCAGTTAGTGTCTCTCCAGTACTGACAGTCCACAATATACACAATGACTCCACATGTACACAATAAATACAGACAATTACAATATACAATCTTCACAATATACA
>JAVGWN010001697.1:0-12021 GCA_034552555.1 Semaprochilodus insignis | reverse complement strand
GGAAGCCAGTGAAGGGAGCACAGCAGTGGAGTGACGTGGGTGAACTTAGGAAGACTGAAGATGAGTCGAGCTGCTGCATTTTGAACCAGTTGCAAGGGCCTGATGGCCCGTAGAGGAAGACCAGCCAGGAGCGAGTTGCAGTAGTCTAGCCTTGAGATGACCAGAGACTGGACCAACAGCTGGGTGGCCTCCTGAGAGAGGAAGGGTCGAATCCTCCGGATGTTGTAGAGGAGGAATCTGCATGACCGAGTCAGATTCGCAATATGAGCTGAGAACGATAACTGGCCATCCAGAATCACACCAAGGCTTCCTGCATCTTCAGTCGGGGTGATCCCGAATGAGATGGTGAGATCATGGTGAGGACCTGTAGTGTCTGGGATGAACAGCAGTCTTGCTGGGGTTGAGTTTAAGGTGGTGAGCTGTCATCCACGAGGAGATGTCAGTCAGGCATGCTGAGATGCGATTGCATACCAGTGTTAAGTGTTAAAGGGGAAGTAAGTAAGGGGAACCAAAGTTCTGCATAGTTCAGTGGTTGTAGATGGGTTGATTGTAGAGACTCAGATGTTCTTTACACTGGTGGTGATGGGAACCAGGGTTCTCTATGTCCACAACACACATATAGACATTTTATTTACCATCTAAACCACCAGTGAACCTACACGGTTTGTATGGAGTATTGATCTCTCATGTATCCCTCCACCCTGAATAGATTTTAAGGCCAAAACTATCATAAACAACGTCTCAGGCAGCATATTCATAACCGCTTCATATAATAACTTATTGTGAGGGATCTTTTAGAGGTGGACGTCTGGTTCCATGCCCTACCTCTGTAAACAATTCTGTCTTTCTGTAGAACAGAGAGTTTCACACCAAACCGTTTTTATTGACCATGCTTATATCTTAGTAATTGGGAGATTATGGAGAATTATGGAAGAATGTTGAAAGATTGGTGGAGGTCCCCTTTAAACATGCTCTGGGGCTCAACTCGCACAGCACTGGCCTAAGTGTTAAATTCACACTGGGTCTTGTGTGTCCGCTGCTGATTTTGAGTTACAGCTTACAGCGCCAGGCCTCGGTTCTCTCAGATGTCACCCAGCACGTATCCTTTACATGAGAGCCAATCGGCCAGAGCTCCCAGAATGCATCTGCTCCTAAAATAAACCCTTATTTCTCACCGCTGCCACTGCTGCTCACCCACCAGTAGCCTCACAGGGACATCAGTGCCCATGATCTTAAAGGCCAGCAAGTTGTCAAGGGGGACTCTTTTGACTCCGGGAGTCTTTTAATTGTGTTACATCGCCTGCTGTCGTACATGCAAATGCACCTCAAGACTCTTGGACTTTCAGTGGACTTTGTAAAGTCTCATGTGTCTCATTTACCCCCATTCTGTACCAGTTGTTGACAGGGATGTCAACTGAACGGCATCTGTCTGCATGTATACACCAGAAGCAGTCATCATTAGTCTTTACATATTCACATTCCAGCCTTGCCATAAGCTAAATAGACAATCTAGTCATCATGACATCACAAAAATCAATTCAGAATTCAAAATGGGCTGTTTTTGCAGCGTATGTGGACAATACGAATTATAGGGTAGTTGCTGGGCTTTAAAACTTGAACAATATTTACGTACAACTTTATTTTATTGTTATTATTAAATTGAAAAAGCAGGAAAGGTTGGTTTTCCATGATATGGACCCTTAAATACGAGGCTGTTCCTGCAAGCTCATATTCGTAGTTCATATTCCAGAGCATATATGGCCTGTTCTCTGAGACCTTGTAGAAACTGGAAACGTATTCATTCCTCCGTTACGTAGTGCGTGAGATTTATTTATCACATCCAGAGCTAGAGAAGAAGTCTATGTTTGCTTCGAATAGCAGTCCGCGGCTACACCACATGTGCCCGTGCCAGTATTTCCCCCGTTTCACCAGGGTCACCTGCTCTTTATCTACGTTTATTTTTCCTTTCACCAGCTATTAATCACGTCTGTGTGTTTGACTTTGGAAAAAACCTGGAGTGGTGGACCTGGAGAGAGGGAGAGAGAGTGGACGAGGGCAGTGATGGAGGCATGAGATTGATGGACGACACAAACAGAAAGGGTCCTCACCTGTACACCCAGGACAGTCACCTATAACAGAAAACTAGGGTCATGTAAAACTTTGAGAGGGAAAGTTCGTTTTCATGCGGTTAGTTGCAAAGCTGCACCCATGTGTGCTTAAATGTGCTGAAATATTGATAAAGACGTGTTATATGTGTAAGACGAATCAAGAGAGCAGTAAATCGCCAAACACGGACTTTTCAAGCTGTTTGCAGTCCTGCGTTCATGTGAGTTTTGTCACCTGTGCTTACAACACTAAGGTCACGACTGCTTATCACACAGCGTGAAGGTGAAAGTACAGCTGACGTTATTGGACCCTGAGTTTAAGTTATTAACCCTAAACTTTGGTGTACGTTTGTACTTGCAGTTGTGTATTTATGGATGATTTTACACTTCATTAATTTCTATTTAGTTTACATTTCGCATGGCAGTGGCGGACGAAGTACACAAAGCATGTAGTTGAGTTAAAGTACAGTAAACTCCTCCTCCAGTGTGAGTAGAAGTTCCTCCCTTGAGACCTCCACTGGAGTAACAGTACTAAAGTATGTACCTTCAAATGTACATAAGTATGGAGAGTAACAGGAGCATGATTTATTATGGCTCTAATGTCCTATTATCATGTCTGATAAGAGTAGTTGTGTTGGAGTCCACCAATCAGGGTACAGTGTTCAGTTTGTTTTGAGCTTGTTTTGGCCTGTTGGACAGATCTCGGTTCTAGCTAATGGAACCTGTTCACCTTCAGTGTTCTGTGCTGATGATCGTTTGAATAGACATCAGTGTCAGACTAATGAATGAGCTTCTATTAAAGACTGGTGGGCCCAATCCCATTTCTTATTTTTACCCCCCCCCCTTGTTTTTGAGTGTAACCCTGCCCCTTGAGTTACAAGAGGTAGTGGTTGAAATCTTCCCCCTATGAAATAGAACAACACTTCAAGAACCGGATACGTCATCAGGTGTCGTCAGCAGCTTTTATGTAAACAGACGAAAATCACAGACTTCAGTTTTACACATCAATCAGTCTAACGAGTCACCCAGTAAACAAGAGCACAAACAGAAACTACATGACTTCATTAACAGGCTGCTAGCGGAGCTCTGTAGGCGACCCTGCCGGTCTGCAGTGACAGCAGAGGAGGGTGGAGTTCAGCTCCTCACTGCTTAAATACATTTAGGGCATCATATGACCTCAAAGATGGGGGGCAATTATTTATTATCGCCACCCAGAATTCTTCAGTGATCTGAAGCTGAACTTAGCTCTTTAATCTCCAGCTTCATGATCCAATTTCCCAGTTCCACCTTAAATGGTGCAGCAACCTCAGCGGCTTTTAACAGAGACAGTACTCATATTTATGGGTCTCTCTGGTCGCTTGTGCAGCCATCTTGCCGATGATTCGCAGGGCATTCTGGGAATTTTTGGAAACGTTTGGAATGTGCCTATGTAAAATCTCAGTTTGAAGCGCCATGTAGCCCTAACACTTCACCCTACCCCTCCATCTCAACAACAGTCGGGACCACCCTACCCCTAGACGTGAACGCGCAAAACGGAGGGGTAGGGCTACGTGTTAGGCGCAAGGGGTGAAATGGGATTGGGGCGTGGACTGAGAGGTGGCTTGTGTTCTTTGTCCACCACTGAAAATGATTAACTGTATAGAAGCCTGTCTACTCTCTATAGTGAGGACGGTAGGATGGTAGGTTTGGGCCGAAACGTGTTTGTTACATGCCCCCCAACTCAGGATTCTTTGAAAAATCAGAAAATCCAAACTAGTAAATACAACATCGTGGTGGCGTTAATGTGGACTCGGTTGGTAGGTACGATATTTCTGACACAATTTAAAGGCAGCAAATGTCTCAGGTGTCAGGGAGCATGCTCATAACGTTGATTTCATGTAATACTTTGTGTGAGGGAGCTTTTAGAGGTGGGCGTCTGTTTCCAGAGACCACCACTGTAAATAATTCTGTGCAGACTTTCTCTAGAACAGAGAATTTCACACCAGACTACTCTGAATGAACTCTGTTAACATCGTAACTGTTTATTAGGAGGAAATCTGGAAAGATCTGTGAGATGAGATTCCCCTATAAGCCTTGTTTTAGGCTACCACATTCTAAATAGAGAGTCTTCACTGATAAGAAAACACAGTCCTGCATTAGGCTTAATCCCTGACTAGGGATGTAGGGCGGTTGAGAGAGCTGTGCTGGAATTGTGGTGGTATAAATTATTAATATATAAAATGTTCTTTCTTTGTTTATTGTCTTTAACTGTACCGAGAACAGCTCTCGTTCATGTATACTTGCTTTAGGGTCAGTCACATGCTCAGGTCAGTCTGGTGTTTCCCATAAGCAGTATGAACAGCGTGATTATCAGTTAATGCTGTTCCTGGAAAGATTTGTTTGGTGCTTCAACAGACATATGCTTTATTTAACCAGCTGTAAAACTCAGCCTGCTTTTAGTGCTCAGACAAAAAAAATAGTCACCTTGCGTGTTTAAGGTGGTAGTAACTTGAAGCACCTGTAGATGATGCTGCACAAGGATAAAGGGGCTATAAATACCTGTGGGGGGATTCCTAGATTGAGAAGAGGTGGGACAGCGCAGTGACATGCCTCGTTCGATGTGTGGCAAACGGGTCCCATAGTGTGGCGGAAGTAGCTGAATCTGCAGGTGTATGGAAGCGTACGCTCATACGGGTCTACCAGCAGTGGCACAAATCCCAGTCTACAGGGAATTCTCCTCGGAATTGTACCAGGGAAGGCATCCACCAAATCTGGCCCAACTGTTCAATTCTATGATATAAGCGTGTCTGAACACTGATGTGGCCTACATCCAGAAACTTATCCGGTCCATACCAAACCCAGTCACACCTGTTACTGGTGCTCGTGGAGGTGTTACACACTATTAGGTATATTTCAGTCACAGGTGACTCATTTTTGTCCAGTGAGCTTATTAAATTCAGCAAATAAGCAGTAGTTCCTTGACATTATTAAAATCTGTTCTGTTTGGTTCTCATTGTATAAAGTGGGTGCGGTTGAGTCAGCCCTACTGTCAGCTGGTGGTTTAAGCTGTGTTGCGGTCAGTCAGGACACTGTGTGACCGCCAGAACCTTGACTAAGACCCTTCACCTCAAACGCCCTAACGTAGAATCTAATCCTGCTTAGCGTAGTGACGTTCTAGCTTTACTACTCACTGATGTGTAAGCTGTATAGTGAGCTACAAGTACCGAGATTAAACTGACACCGCCAGTTACACAGTTAGCCCCTCATTACATAGGGTCAGAATTTTACCATATTGGGGTTTAATCAGGTTCATTTAATGGAAAACAAGTGCCTGTATCAGCACTCCCCTACCAATCAAGACCAAAGACCACGCCCACTTCATCATCTAGTTGTCACATCAGCACTCATCAAAGCTTTCAGGGGTTAAAATCTGCTTTTAACTATAGATTTGACTCTCATTGTGTTCTCAACAGGAGTCATGACTTTCTCAAACAGATACTGCAGTGTGTGTGTGTGTGTGTGTGTGTGTGTGTCTCTGTCAGCAGGAAGTCGAGAACTTCAAGAAGATCAGCATGATCAGCCAGGACGAGTTTGACACTTTGACCCCTAAAGTACCTGTCGACCCCAAACAGGAAGTGCCCCCACCTCCCCCTTGCCAAGGTAGTTTTATTTTTAGTATATAGTATTGTATTGTATACTGTTAATGTAATATGTAGATACACTGATGTTCAAAGGGTCGCAATCACAGTTATTAATAACTGCTCTGGAAACTAATATTACTATACTGCAGTTATTTATGTAATAACTGCTTATTGGCTTTTCTTCAGGCTTTTGTTCATATTTTCTGTTTCTTTGTTGTTCTAGATGAGTCCATCTTGGCCCACTCTGTCCCCGCTGATGTCCCAGAAACCTCCAGTGCTCCCCGGACCCCTCGAACCCCACGCACGCCTGGCCGTCAGGACCCCACGAAAACCCCCCGCTTCTACCCTGTTATCAAGGACAGTGGCAGCATTGATGGAAAGGTATTTACACGTATGTGTGCGTGACCTGCAGTTAGGTGGGAGCATCTCATTTGCTGCTTAAATATGTTTTACCCTGACACTGTGTGACGTACAGCCATCTGTAAAAATGGAATAAAGTACAGACAAATATTTATACTTTAATGTGCCGCACATACAGATAAGAGTTTTTCATACAGTGTCAGAAACCGCATATTAGAGTCCACTGAACAGCGTGTCTCTCTCAGACTCCACGCAAGAGAAAAACTCGGCACAGCTCTAATCCTCCACTGGAATGTCACGTGGGCTGGGTGATGGACTCCAGAGAACACAGACCACGTACCAGCTCCATCAGGTGAGACACACATCACAGTTGCATGCAGTTTGGTGAGACACCAGCACAGATGCCGTCTTATTACTGTGTATCGTGCACTGGAAACTGAAAGGGTTAAAATCTCAAAATGCCCAGCAGAAAGTTGTCCTGATCCATGATCTCTAGGCAGATGCAGAAAAGCGAGCTCTCCTCTCTCGCTGTACTGAAGGCCTAGCTCTAATACTCACTGGTAATTGCCACTGGTAAACACTAGGTATTCTGCAGTTAATGGTGAATATTTCTCTCTCGCTCTCTCTCACTCTCGCGCGCTCTCTCTCTCTCTCTCTCTCTCTCTCTCTCTCTCGCTCTCTTTTTCCCTGAGCAGTAGCTCTAACGCATCTCCGTCAGAGGGCGCCCCCTTACAGTCAGGCAGTTATGGCTGCACCCCCCAGTCTCTGCCCAAATTTTGGCACCCGTCCCACGAGCTGCTCCAGGAGAACGGCTTCACCCAGCAGGTTTACCACAAGTACCGCCGACGCTGCCTCAACGGTACGCACACACAGACAAACAGAAATCTGGACACGCACTCAGAGTGACCCGCAGTGATGCTCGTACATAACAAACCCTGTCTCTCTTCACCTGACGTATTGATTTGGTTTGCTGTGTTTTGTTTGTAGAGAGGAAACGGTTGGGAGTGGGTCAGTCTCAGGAGATGAACACACTCTTCAGGTTCTGGTCCTTCTTCCTCAGGGACAACTTCAACAGGAAGATGTACGAGGAGTTTAAGCAGTACGCCTTGGAGGATGCCAAAGAGAACTACAGGTGAGAACCAGGTGCTTGGTTAGTAAGCTAGATGTGAAAACCAGGTGCTTGATTAGTAAACTACAAGTGAGAACCAGGTGCTTGGTTAGTAAGCTAGATGTGAAAACCAGGTGCTTGGTTAGTAAACTACAGGTGAGAACCAGGTGCTTGGTTACTACACTACAGGTAGGAACCAGGAGTTTGGTTACTAAGCTACAGATGTGAACCAGATGTTTGGTTTCTAAGCTGTAGATGTGCACCAGGAGTTTGGTTACTATCTACAGGTGTGAACCGGGTGTTCATTACTAAGCTACAGGTGTAAATCAGGTGTTTGGTTTCTAAGCTACAGGTCTGAACCAGGAGTTTGGTTACTAAGCTACAGGTGTGCACCAGGAGTTTGGTTACTAAGCTACAGGTGTGAACCAGATGTTTGGTTTCTAAGCTACAGGTGTGAATAAATGTGTTTAGTTACTAAACTACAGGTGTGATCCAGGTGTTTGGTCACTAAACTACAGGTGTGAACCAGGTTCTTGGTTATGCTACTGATAAATTCAATCTGTTTTGCCTGAGCTACAGGTTAAAGGGTGTTTAGTGAATTACAGGTATAAGGCATGCACTAAGTTGCTGAAATGCAGGTGTGGGAAATCCTGCTCAGTGTGTTGTAACACAGATGTTTGTTTTAGGACAGACATGGTGTATTCCAATAAAACCGTCTGTAGGAATCCACACCTGCTGCAGGACTCCGAGGGAGGAGTGAGTGCAGGCTGTGAGCATGTGAGAACTGGAGCAGTTGCCCATAAATTCTGATTGAGTCATTAGGGGCTGGCATGGCACAGGGAATTAGTGAACAGGTCGTTCTGGTTCTGAACACAGTCCGGGTTATGTTTGCGTGAGTGTGTGCGGCTGGGAACAGCAAATATTGAACTTTTGTGTGATAAAATTATTTTTAGAGAAGCACAACTGTTACATGCAGTAAATTTAAAAAATGCTGTAAATATGTATACTAACCATGCATTTATTAATTAATATTTAAATATTCCCGGAAGTAAATACAGCATATGTACACTTTAACAATTACTGCATGAATGCACACTATTTTCACTTTAAGCTACTTCTGTAGCTGATCACACCTGTGTTCTTCTGTAGCTATGCACACCTGTGTTCTTCTGTAGCTATGCACACCTGTGTTCTTCTGTAGCTATGCACACCTGTGTTCTTCTGTAGCTATACACACCTGTGCACTTCTGTAGCTGATCACACCTGTGCACTTCTGTAGCTATGCACACCTCTGTTCCTCTGTAGCTATACACACCTATGCACTTCTGTAGCTGATCACACCTGTGCTCTTCTGTAGCTGATCACACCTGTGCACTTCTGTAGCTGATCACACCTGTGCACTTCTGTAGCTGATCACACCTGTGCACTTCTGTAGCTATGCACACCTGTGTTCTTCTGTAGCTATGCACACCTCTGTTCCTCTGTAGCTATACACACCTGTGCTCTTCTGTAGCTATGCACACCTGTGTTCTTCTGTAGCTATACACACCTGTGGTCTTCTGTAGCTATACACACCTGTGCTCTTCTATAGCTATACACACCTGTGCTCTTCTGTAGCTATACACACCTGTGCTCTTCTGTAGCTGATTACACCTGTGCACTTCTGTAGCTATGCACACCTGTTCTTCTGTAGCTATACACACCTGTGCTGTTCTGTAGCTATGCATACCTCTGCTCTTTTGTAGCTATGCACACCTGCGCTCTTCTATAGCTATACACACTTGTGCTCCTCTGTAGCTACGCACACCTGTGCTCTTCTGTTACTATGGACACCTGTGCACTTCTGTAGCTATACACACCTATACTTTTCTGTAACTACACACACCTGTGGTCTTCTGTGGCTACACACATAGCTGATGGCTAATAGCCAATCACCATGATAACTGAAAGGTGGCTTTCCTCAGTAGGAAGTGTGTTCTTGTGCTCATCCATAACAACACACACTTGCTTTTTTCTAACAGCGGCATGTGTTTGTAAACAGCTGCACTCACCTGTACCTGTGTCTCGCTCCAGGTATGGATTGGAATGCCTGTTCCGCTTCTACAGTTACGGTTTGGAGAAGAGGTTCAGACCTGAGATCTTCAAGGAGTTCCAGGAAGAGACCCTAAACGACTATGAGAAAGGTACACATCTGAACTCCAAGCATTGTGTTGATGCTCTTTCGGTGACCCAGTTTTGAACAGGGTCTGACAAAAATACAGTCATGTGCAAAAGTTTGGACACCTGGTTAAAGTTCATGTTTTTTTTGTATGCATAATTATTGTTTATGTGCTATATTTAAGGGGGTGGAGCAACCAGTTTCCACAGGTGGTGGAAAGACTAAATGTTATAGCTGACAAATAAAATAAATATAATATAGAAATTATGTTCGTATAAAATTGTCAAATTTTATTTTGTTTATTGTAGGTGGGTTCCTGTCGTATTTAACTTTAAAAAACCGAAACATATAATTTGACCATGGGCACCCAAACATTTGCATTCGACAGTTTTGGTGACATTAAAACACCAACGGTCTTGTTGTTTATTCTTTTTAGAGATGGTGGTGCATTTTTCGTAGGACCTTATGGTTGCACAATAGTGTTGTAATACGATCGTTACTTTGGAACAGCTCAAATTAAGATTTGAGGAAGGCACAGAGGAGCGTTCCTAGCCACTGCACCAGGAATTGCCAGTGAATCACGGTTGTGTTTATGAACTTTGGCAATGAACTGCTGCACCAGTAGTTACACACTGTGAAGTTGTGAAACGCAAATCTTATCAAGCAGTCTGCTGTGGCTCAGCCGTCTTGTCTTCAGTTGACCCTTGCACTACATCACATAGTAGCTAGGGGTGCAAAGGCCACAAAGGCTTTAATCAGTTTAGAGTCAGTGACTCAAATGTTTGTCTACCCTGATTCATTAAATATAATGAATGGCTACTGTAAACAGCCCTGTAAGCGTTTGTTGAAACAGGGTGATTTGCATGTCTCTCTGATTGTGTAGCTCTTTGTGAGCCTCTCTTTCTGTTTGTTAGGGTAATGAAACACACTGGTGCACCATAGTGCATTAATCTGTAGGTGTCTGAATTGATTATAATATTAATGTTCAGCAAATTGTGCTGTAATGTGTTTGGTTACAAACATTTAAATGTGTTTAATGTTTATATTGTTGCTGTCCAAAGGGAAAAAAAGTATCTGCAATATGGCAACTTTACATGAGAGGGCAAAAACCTAACGTCATTGGACCCAGACTTATTTCCAAGCAGTTTGGGGCCATTTATGTTGGTCCATTCATCATTTTCACACAACGAAACACCACCTGCTGTGTTCAAGAAAAAGGAGATACATGTTTTTCGTTGGACAGCGACAATATTCTACTCCTGTGTAAATAGTTTTGCATTTTTTATGGGCAGTCAGCTAAAATAACTAAAATCTTAGTCGTGCTTAGTTGCTCATTTTACTGTCCTATTTGTGAGACCTTTCATTTTTAAAGCAGCACATTTTGAGTGTATATATCATATATATTACATATACAGTAAGAGTGTATATCATATATCTCATATACAGTCAGTGAGGGTATGTCATATATATTTGTGTAAGTGCATATATATTTCATGTATTATGTATACAGTTAGTAAGTCCATATATTCTATTTATCATGTATACAGTAAATGACTTTATACATCATATATATCATGTATACAGTGAATGAGTGTGTATGTCATATGTATAATCAGTGAGTGTATATACCATATTCATCATGCGTACATTCAGTGAGTGTATATGTCATATATGTCATAAATACAGACAGTGATTGTATATAACAAGTATATCATGTACACAGTCAATCAGTGTATATATCATATCATGTATACAGTCTGTGAGTATATATGTCATATATGTCAAATACAGACAGTGATTGTATATAACAAGTATATCATGTATACAGTCTGTGAGTGTATATGTAATGCTTTCAGTCAATGAGGGCATATATCATATATATCTCATATACAGTCAATGTGTGCCTGTGTGTTATGCCATATAGACATATATTCAACCTGCCCTAGTGCGGATTGATTAGAGGGTCTAATGCAATCTGTTATCAGAAAACTAATCTCTGCCTGGGTGGGTACTTTGTGTACAGGTCAGCTGTACGGTCTTGAGAAATTCTGGGCTTTCCTGAAATACTCCAAAGTTAAGGGCCATCCCATTGACCCCAAGCTGCAGGAACGCCTCAGCAAATTCAAGAGCATAGATGACTTCAGGGTGGAGGTGAGTCTGTGAGAGAGTGAGGAACCAGCACGAATACCAAACATTTTAAAGTGGTAATCAGCCAAGACATGTTTGTGTGTTCTCTAGCCATGTGTAGGCATACACAACACAACTTCTTTACCTGTTACAAAACCCAAAATAATTTAGTCCATGTTTACAGATCACAATGTATTACAAACCATGTCTGTTAGATATTAGTAGTCTATTACATATCACTAGCCCATTGGTGATCACTAGCCCATTGGAGATCACAAGTCTATTACAGATCACTGATCTATTGGAGATCACTAGCCCATTGGAGATCACTGGTCTATTAGAGAACACTAGCCCATTGGAGATCACAAGTCTATTATAAATCACTGGTCTATTGGAGATCACTAGCCCATTGGAGATCACTGGTCTATTAGAGAACACTAGCCCATTGGAGATCACAAGTCTATTACAAATCACTGGTCTATTGGAGATCACTAGCCCATTGGTGATCACTAGTCTATTACAGATCACTAGCCCACTGGAGAT
>JAVGWN010001696.1:0-12022 GCA_034552555.1 Semaprochilodus insignis | reverse complement strand
TACTTCCACTCACTGGCCACTTTATTAGAAACACCTACTTTGTATTTTCCCTCACCGTCCACTTTATTAGAAACACCTACTTTGTATTTTCCCTCACTGGCCACTTTATTAGAGTCTCACTCATATGGTAAAACACACTACATGCTACACCTACTTACCACACAACGATTAGCTTTCTTTGCTGCAGCAACAGACAAAGCACCTGAAGTAATATACTGACATAAAAAAGAAGAAGAAGAAGAAAGAGAAGGAGAAGAAAAAGCCAATTTTTAAAAATCAATTTTAAATAATCAAAATGAAGATCTACAGAAATGAAAAGGCTGCTAAAAGAAAACCTACCAGACACGACCCCCAGTAGGAGATACTGATGGCAATCAGAAATGGAACGTAGACTGTATTAACAATGCCAAGCAGGATTGTCAAGCTCCCAATTATTATTTGGACAATCTGTGGAGAAGAAGAGATAATCAGGTGTACACACGTCCAGTGTGAATATTAAAGAACGCTGGATCAGAACGTTCTTACCCCCAGAGCTTTCGGCTCTCCATTCAGAAATTTCTTAAGTGGGCCTTGAGTGGAGACTCCACCTTCAGTCCCGAGGCCATGTTGCTCCCTTCCTCCTGGTACCACATGGGTCACGATGGTGAAGCCATTTTTTGTGTTATCAACAGGTACAAAACTGGAGGACATCCTGAATACAAACCTGTAAAAATCTAATAGCAACAACAAGAAGAATTAAAGAAGAATTTATAGTAAATGTATAGAGTTTCCAGAACTGAAAAATTCTAATTTTGCCAAATACAAACAATAAATATTGTCATTAGTTCTGTCACTATTCTTATCATACCTGAGGGAAAAATCTCAAAAAAAAGAAAAAAAGAAAACTTTTAGAAACACCCACCTTGGCTTCCACTCACTGGCCACTTTATTAGAAGAAGATACTTTATACTCCTGCCCACTGGCCACTTTATTAGAAACACCTACCTAGTGCTAAATAGATTTAGATTTAGAGTAAAACCCTGAATCACTTTAAACCTGAATAATGGTAATTTGTTTAAATGACCATGATTCATGATCATTACAAATGATTAACAAATGATTGAAGGTTCCAGTCCATATACATCAAAAACACTACAGAAGGTTAAAACACTAGTGTAGTTTCAGTAGTGACAATTGTAGCTCATTTTCAGTAGAACTCAAAAACGTTGAAATAGACACTGTTCCACACCTCCATTGTGAAAGGTGCCAGGGGAAGCTGTGGCCAAAAGCTTGTTTTGCTGCTTGTCAGGGCAGCAACTCAAGAAACGGTGGTGGACACCAGTGAAGATGGAGGCCATCAAGCTGAAGAAGGAGGCCTTTAGCAACTAGTCAACTAGCAATTAGGAATCCCGACTCAAGAGACAGGTCCCAAGGAAGGCTTTTAAGGCTCTGGATTGTGGGGCTGTCATGGCTGACACACCTTTGCAATGTCACTTGGACCTTGAGAGCAGTACCCTTGGACTGGCAGAACAGGGTGGTGGTCCCTAATTTTAAGAAAGTGTGTACCAATTACCAGGGTATCACACTGCTCAGCCTCCCTGGGAAAGTTTATGCCAAGGTCCGTGCACCTGGAATTAAGTCAAGGTTGTTCAATGAGAGTGCTGGACTCCGACAAGGTTGTGCATTGTCTCCACTTCTGTTTGTGATATTCATGGACAAGGTGTCGAGGGTTACCCGAGGTCAGGAAGCCTCCAGTGTACACCAGAGCGGTTCATAGCTGAGTGTGAAACAGCTGATATGCGGATTAGCACCTCCAAAGTCAAGGTCCTATTCTGGAAAAGGATGGCATGCAACTTTTGGGTAAGGGCAGATGACCTGCCCCATGTGGAGGAGTTTAAGTATCTTGGGGTCCTTTGTTCACAGGTAATGGGAAGAGGGATTGTGAGATTGGCCATAGTCCGGGACAGGCGGCATCTGTAATGCGACCGCAGTCCCAGACTGTAGTGGAGAGGGTGTTCATCCATAAGTCAAAGTTTTCTGTTTACTGGTTGGTCTACATCCCCATCATCACCTACGGTCATGAGCTTTGGGAAATACCAAAAGAATGAGATGTGGATAGGGTGGTGATCCACACTCTACTAACCTAGTCTAATCTGGTTGATCTCTTAATTTGTGCTCAGGAAAAACAAATAAAATGACTGTACTCTGGTCATCACATGGATTTGATCAGTTCCATCAACACTAATATAATTTAACATAATAAAGTACTGATTCACAAAAACAGGTATTGAGCACCAACAAACAGAAAACCAATACTTATTATATGCTGTACATTTTATTTATAATTATATATATATATATTTATATATTGTACTGTATTTATTCATGTTTGGTTGAGTTTCTAACTATAAATGACTTCACATAACCTCTGCAGACATAACACTTAATGTATATAATGCATTGCACTTGCATTGCATGCTTTATATTATTAATTTCCTCAAAATACTATATATTAAATTCATAAATTCACCAGTAGAAATCCAATTAAAAAGCTATCCATCACACTTCTATTACACATAAATACAAATAAAGAAGTGATTTTTTGGATTATCCATGTGATGGCTGGAGGCGTCCAAGAGATATCTGGAGCCAAACATTGTTCCTCAAACTAACTCACAAGCAAAACAAGCACCAACACACTGAGTAACAAGAGAAGTGATTGTAAATAATGTGCTCAGTTGCTAAATATAAAATTAAAAAAAGAGAATAAAAATAAGTATTTACCAGAAAATGAGGACTACTAACTTAACCCTGCTAGGTTCAGAGCTCTTTGTCGGCAGGAAGCCACTGGAGGAGGTGTTGAAACTGCAGCAGTTTATGTAGGGAGGAGGATGGTGGGGGGTAGTCGTGGTGAAGTGACGTAAGTGCTTATTTTTTTGTCTTTTTTTAATACTTTCCTTATTTTACTACTAAAGGACTGTTCACATTTACTTTTACCCATGAGTGAACACAGAACTGCAACATACTGAACAGATCAGCTTGTAATACAGATTTACATTTGGATTTAAAGGTGGAGGAAAAACTCAAACCAGGCTGCTCAAACTCTAGTAAACTGGGTGGAATAGGTATCACTATGAGAAGCACGGAGGATGACACCTGAAACATACAAAATACTGAATACTGAACACCTATACTTCTTAAATTCAGTTCATTTATTTACCTTTACAGTAAACATTGTTTCCCTTTCAGCGAGTCCAGAGACTCAGACACTTTAAAGGAGAACCTCCTTAAGAGCATGAGGGTGAGCCACTTAGAGCAACCAAAATCGTGAAGAGGGACCACTGAGAGAAACCAAGATTCGAAAGGAGAAGCTTCTTAAGAGTGTGAAGATGTAATGATAAACAGACTTAACTTGACCAGCTTTATTCAATGAATGGGCACAATGGCTCAACAGCAGCAAGACGGCAAACATAACCATAGGGCAAGGCAAAGATGAAAACCAGAAAATACCAGAAAAAAACAAGAGAGAAATGTTCAGTGTGTCAGACTGGAGTTTATAAGCAAACAGAGTTAATGACAAACAGCTGAGACTGATTAGTATTTGGGAGCGGATGAATGGGAAAGCAGTCCGTGATTAGTTGACGGAGGGCATGTGATGGTGACGTCACCGGGTGGTGGATTGTGGGGAATGGAGTTCAGGAGGTTGGAGGCGAGGGGAGAATCTGGAAGCGTGACAGAAGAGGAACTAAGGCTCAAAAGGACAAACAAGTTTAAAACATAAGGAAAAACCACTGAGAGGAAGCAAGACTCAAAAGGAGAACCTCCCTAAGAGCATGAGGTTGAACCACTGAGAGAAACCAAGACTCAAAAGAAAAAACAGCCCAAGATCATGAAGAGGGACCACAGTGGGGAACCAAGATTCAAAAGCAGAAACATCCTAAGCATAAGCATTTCTAGAGGAACCGAGACTTAAATGAAGAGGGTCACATTTCTTTATTGAGGTCTATGTACCAGGACAGTTCCTCTAGATGTAAAAAAAAGCCAAAACTCAAAAGGAGAACCACCCTAAGAACATGAGGGTGAACCACTGAGAGGAACCAAGACTCGAAAGGAGAAACTTCTTAAGAGTGTGAGTAAACAATAACTAGTACATAGTAAACCATCATGAGTCAAGTACATGACTAATACTTACAGGTATGCAGCTGGCAGAGAGACTGGAATTGGAACAGGTATAGGAATAGCAGAAATTTGGATGTGATAAATCAGCACTCAGTATAAAGACAGCTATTCCTGTCAACAATAACAACAACAACAACAACAACAACAATAATAATAATAATAATTATTATTATTATTATTATTATTGTTGTTGTCTTTGGGAACCATTTTGCCTTACAACACCCTGTACATATCCCTCCACCATGAATGGATTCAAAGAAAGTGATTACAACACATTTTAGGCCAAAGCGTTCTCACAAATCTATCATTTAACAGTGTGACTTTCTGTAAGGGAGCTTTTAGAAGTAGATGTCTGGTTCCATTCACCACCACTGTGAACAGTTCTGCCTCTGTAGGTTTTTCTAAAACAGAGTGTTTCACACTAAACCACTCTGAATGACTGTGTTTACGCCTTAAGCAGTAAAGCGGGCAGCTGTACATACAGACATGTGCAGAGGTTTGGGCACTCACTGGTCAAATTACGCTGTATTGGTTTTCCTGGAAATAAGCTAAATGGGAGTAAACACATCCCCTACAGAATGAACTGTTAACAAATAAAACTAAACATGGTCTGTGGCACATTTTATATTTTATGTTTTTCCAATCATTCCTGTCAAACCCCTTCCAGAAAAAAAAAAAAATAAAAAAAAAATAAATACATACATACAAAAAAAGATAAAAATGAATAAACAAATAAGTTAAAAGAAAGAAATTGCAACAAAAATACATCATATTTATGCATATTTTCTGTTCATTTTCATCAGGTTTGGAAAGAAAATAACCTCCACATCCAGAATACTATTATAAAGGAGAGAAAATAAAGAAATCTTTACCTGTAATCTCTCCTTGCTCTCTCTTTATGCTGTTTGTTCGCTGCTCTACATTTGCAGGAAGCATCTGGAGGGTTTAGGAAGCAGTTTCCATGGGGGTGGGTTGTGGTGGGGGGCGGATTGGGTTATTGTGGCTGCCTGACCTAAATGCCTCATTTGTTCACTTCTTCTACAGTCTACATTTGTTCACTTCTTCTACTATGTAATATACACTGCCATGACAGTAATGCTCAGTAATAAGCTCATTGGGCAAGTCCCCTGTAACTGAAACATACCTAACAGTGTGTAACACCTCCACAAGCACCAATAACAGCAGTGACTGGATTTGGCATGTACTGGACAAGTTTCTGGATGTAGACCACATCAATCTTCACACACTCTTACAAAAACGTATTGGTCAGTTGATCCAGATTTGGTGGTTGCCTTCCCTGGAGGTTTACTGGTTGTTCCAGATTTCCAAAAGGACTCAAATCTGGGGATTTTGCAGGCCAGTCCAGATGTGTGAATGCTCTTGAATGTTCATTATTGAATGTTCAATCAGTCACATCTGCAGCCCTGTGAATGCCGGAGCTGTGAAGTACCAAGTAGAAAGTGCAGATTGTGATTGTGCAGCTTAAGTCACTAAGGTGCTACTAAAAATGAATAGGGGGTTATAGGAGGAACGAGGGATAAATAAACGTCATATAAAGGAGTGTGGGTCAGTTTGGCTGTGGACTAGAGTTTGGGGATCTGGCCTGAGTGAGTACATGCAGTTTGGTGGTTGTAGAATAAAGGAAACAATAGTGTTTGAATGGGGGTGAAAATGAATGGGAGTCTATGGGAGGAACAAGGGATGAATAAACGACACCTAGAGGAGTGTGAGTCAGTATGTCTGTGGATTAGAGTTTGGGGATCTGGCCTGAGTGATTACATGCAGTTTGGTGTCTGTAGGTTAAAGGAAACAATAGGGTTTGAATGGGGGTGAAAATGAATGGGACTCTATGGGAGGAACAAGGGATGGGGGAAAAAAGACAAACAGACGAGTGCAGGTCAGAACAACATTGGGTTTATGCTTGGGGGACTGCAGTGAGATAGTGTATGTAAAGCAGTGTCTGTTGGTTGAGCAGAAGGGCAGTAGATGGGCGTGTACCTTTCAAACCCATTAATTCTTAATGGAGAAAAAAATCGGTATTTAACAAAGTATTCCCAAAAACCATACGCCAGATCAAAAAGCTGTAAACGATCACACCATTTCCGATCAGACCAAACATCCTGGAGTTGCAACGGTGTTGATATCTTGAAAAACATGTGTACCAAGAAGAAGAAGAATCTACTGTCAGATTACAGTAGTGTTGCCTG
This sequence comes from Semaprochilodus insignis, assembly GCA_034552555.1. NCBI lineage: Eukaryota > Metazoa > Chordata > Actinopteri > Characiformes > Prochilodontidae > Semaprochilodus > Semaprochilodus insignis. The sequence goes on along the minus strand of JAVGWN010001696.1, from coordinate 5,657 downwards.
GTGCCCAGTCACTTATAATAGTGTGGTAGGTTGTATGACCTAACTGGCCCATTCATGCTTATGTGATTACCAGGAACTGGGTGGCAGAAGTGGCTGACTGACCTAAATGCCAAATTAGTAGTCACTTGGCCACTTTATTAGAAACACCTACCTTGTGTATCCACTTACTGGCCTACCTTGTGTATCCACCTACCTTGTGTACCCACTTACTGGCCACTTTATTAGAAACACCTACCTTGTGTATCCACTTACCCGCCACCTTATTAGAAACACCTACCTTGTGTATCCACTTACTGGCCACTTTATTAGAAACACCTTCCGTGTGTATCCACTTACTGGCCACTTTATTAGAAACACTTACCTTATGTATCCACTTACTGGCCACATTATTAGAAACACCTACCTTATGTATCCACTTACTGGCCACTTTATTAGAAACACCTACCTGGTGCTGCCAAGAACTAGTCATTATACTAGAAACACCTACCTTGTACTAATCAGTGGCCGCTTTATTGGAAACCCCCACTTTGTACTTCCGTTCACGGGCCACTTTATTAGAAACACCTACCTTGTGCTTCCAGTCACTGGCCACTTTATTAGAGACACCTAGCTTGTAATACTCAGTGGCCACTTTACTGGAACCCCCCACTTTGTACTTCCATTCACGGGCCACTTTATTAGAAACTCATACATTGTAGTTCCACTGATTGGCCGCTTTATTAAAAATATCTATCTACTTACCTACTCACAACAGGTGAGTCCTTCTTTCAGTGAGTGAGAATGGAGACATAACCTGTACATAGTCTGATATGCTCATAGAGAGAGAATATGATCATCTGAAAATATTAACCTGAAAACGTAAAAAGTTCGCCGCTCTTCATTCACAGGAAGTCGCTGGGGCTTGTGTTACTACAGAGTGGGCCTCTGTGGCTGACTGACCCAAAAAATCTGCTACATCTGGGACAGACCTGTCTTAGGTAAAGTGCTTTAATGTTGCACAGGTTTGGTTGAACTTGAGGACTGAGTCATTCTTGTATCCTACCAGTCACTACCCAGGTTTCTGCTCAAATGTTTGGCAAATGTTATGTACAGTTATGAAAAAAATGTTGTGTTTTCATCTGCTACAGTAATGCCAAGAGGCTGAGACAGCATATCTATCATGATTAGGAGCTTTGCATTATCTTTACAGATAATCACTTTCCATCTTTTTATGGCCACGTTGTTTGCAGTTTGCAGAGTGATTGTGGAGCTTAAGCTTGTTGCTAGTGGGTTGCTAAGGTGTTACTATAGGGGGCAATAGGAGAAACAAGGGGTAAATAAAGGACATGCACAGCTCTGGAAATAAATAAGAGACCACTCCAATTTCTTCTTAAATCAGCATCTCCACATGTACAGCAGGTTCTTAGTGAGGAACAGAAGGTTGGGTTCTAGCTTTACTGGCAGATACAGTGAGCGTCTGGTTCATAAGAACAAGGTCAAGCAGCAAACACACAGGACAACACAGCTACAGACTGGCAGAGGGACAAAACCATTCTCTACTGACCGTGATGAGCGCCACCTCATTCCAATGTCACTTCACCACCGTAAGATGACCTCAAGTGACCTACAGAAAGACTGGCGAGCGGTGGCTGGGGTGAAATGCACAGCGACCATGGTTCAAAAAACAGGCTTCTGGAGGGTCATTAGTGATTTTCTAAATAAACAGATCTAAATACAATATTTGATCTGGAATTTGGGAGACGTGTTTCCAGTAGTGTATAGAATCAAACAGAACTGCTCATTTTGGTCAAACACAAACCCAGAAACTGTACAAGTAGAGAAACTGATCATTTTCAGGTGGTCTCTTATATTTTTCCAGAGCTGTAGAGGAGTGTGGGTCAGTTTGGCTGTGGATTAGAGTTTGGGCATCTGGCCTGAGTGAGTACATGCTGTTTAGTGGTTGTAGGTTAAAGGAAACAATAGGGTTTGAATGGGGGTGGAAATGAATGGGAGTCTATGGGAGGAACAAGTGATGGGGAAAAAAAGACAAACAGACGAGTGCAGGTCAGGCCAACATTGAATTCATGCTTGGGGGACTGCGGTGAGATGTGTATGTAAAGCAGTGTCTGTTGGTTGACCAGAAGGGCAGTAGATGGGCGTGTACTTATCAACCCCATTCATTCTTAATGGGGAAAAAATTGGAATTTAACAAAGTATTCCCGAAAACCGTACATGAGAACAAAAAGCTGTAAACAAGCACACCATTCCCGATCAGACCAAACATCCTGGAGTTGCAACGGTGTTGATATCTTGAAAAACATGTGTACCAAGAAGAAGAAGAATCTACTGTCAGATTACAATAGTGTTGCCCATTGCCCAGTCACTCATAATAGTGTTGAAGGCTAAATGACCTAACTGGCCCGTTCGTGCTTACGTGCGTAGCTATGATTAAAAGTTTCACATTATCTTTACAGATGATCTTTTTCCATCTTTTTATGGCCATGTTGTTTGGAGTTCATGGCAGGACAAGCAGTGGCCACCTATTGAGCCTGAAATCTTGGTGGCACCCCAACAACATCACCTTCACGAAGTTGAAATTCCATTCCAGCTTAAATGGTGCCAGACTGAATTGCACACTATGCAGATCCTGCTTTCAAACAAGCTTTAGATTAGACAGTTCAGAATGCCTTCGGAAAGCTATGCTCCATGATCGGACCCTCTGAGTTGTTTCCAGTTACTGGCTGCCCGCGGACAAGAGAATCAACCTTGCATTATATGAGCTTGTCGCTTGTGCGGAGTGTAGGATTGTAGGTGAAGCATTTAGGGTAACAGCAGTACACAGTTGTGTAGATGATGTATACCAAGCAATAAAACCAGGTAGAAAGAAATCATGTGACTTATGGCTCGATTATCGTTCATTCCAAATACCCTTTTCTATCACACCTTTTTTTTTCAGCTTTAGCGATATGCTAACTTTTCCGCCCCGTCCTAAAGTAAAAGCTCTTTTTCTGATTTCTGAAAGTTTTTTCTGAATTTTAGACTTTAACATTCAGACAAAAGAGTCAGTAATGATGTTTGATAATGACACATTATACAAATAATTTCTTAACCTTTCTGCACAACATTAGTTAGTATATTTGGCATGTAATTTGCCCCCTTCATTATGTAAACTAATTTGCTGGTACCCTTCCATGAAAATAAAAGAACCCACAGTTTTCTCAGAAATAACTTAAAACTGAGTAATTAGCTGGTAAACATCATTGTTTATTCCATAGTTACTAAAAATCAAAACTACCATCATTACAAAGCATGCTCCATAAACAACAACAACAACAATAATAATAATAATAATAATTTGATCATTTTGATTATTTTATTATTATTATTTATTATTGTTATTGTTATTATTATTGTTATTAGACAAACAGTCTACATGCAACACATTGAATTTCTTGCAGATTACTCTACTGGTTATTGGCCTAGAATTTGTGTTAACCTACATCATCTCTAATAATCTCCATAATTGTGGATTAAATGTGCATCAGTGTTTTTCAAGATGTGCACATAGCTTTCACATTAATAAACTATAATACATAGACACAGTTTAAACTATTTGCCTTAAAGTGTTTAAGTTTTATACATGTGGAATTAATGTACATTGCTGAATAAAGACCAGACACACCCAAATGGAGGCCTCACAGGAATAACTGCCACTAAAAGAACACCTGTTAGAACAGCGGCGATAATCACCCAGTAATTCTTTTATTTATTATTAATGTAAATTTAGAAGAATCATACCTGATTCAGTTCTTAATTAATGCATATACTTTGAATTTCCTAATGTGTTAAGAGTAAGTATATGCAGTCATATAAGCATTAGATAAGTCATTTGTAGATCTGTTACTGTACTGTGTAATCCTCTTTGTTTATACAAGCAGGACGTCACTGGAGGTTTCAATTGAACCATTTATTTGTGCCTGGCTGACCTAAATGGCCCTTTTGTGTCTTGTGTAAAAACGGTCTGTTTGTGTTTTTCCTGTCGTTATGTATGCTATGTTAACTACAGTAACTTTAGGACAAAAATACATTTAGAATTTTACAATAATAAATGTAGAATTTAACAGACAGAAATGATGAACCACATACAAGTTAGAATAGAATATTTTAGGACTTAACTGAAAAAATTTAGGAATTATCAACGAAGAATTTGGAGCAAAACCTACAAGAGAAAAACTTAAAGTAAATGAAATCACTTAGAATTTAACAGTGAGAAAACGTGGGACTTAAATTGCAATTACAAGATAGATTTAATTCACTTAAATGATTTTCAAAATAGAATTTAGGACAAAAGACATAGAATTTAAAAGACTTCACAGACATAGATTACATAAAAGGATTTTTTTTTTCTTTCAAAAAAAAAAAAAAAAATCCTGTAAAAGTTTAAACATTTTCCGCTAGGTTGCGGGTTTCAGGATAGTTGAGGTGAATCGTGGCCTGTAACAGAGAGAACATCCCATGATCATTCAGTCATCAGATCACATGAAAACTGAGTTACGGGTCACTTACAGCACTAACATTCAAAAACACAACTAATACAGAGACAGCGTCTCACTGACCGCAGCTCCAGCGCAGCAGGTGGCCCTGCAGGCGAATCCAGAAGTGCAGATGGAGATGATGAACTCGAGCAGCGCGAACACCAGCAGCACTCCACTGATTCCACCCGACTGACCCTAAAAACATTCGTCTGTTAACTGCAGGACCAATTCTATACTGAACATACATACACGAGAACACGCTGCACCAGATCATAACAGCTGTCTCACCTAAACATAATTCTAAATACCTGATATATTCTACAGTACAGGACATAGGAAAACTTGATGTAGCCTATATTTCCTGAAGATTTCCCTATATTTCCTCTCAGCATAAATTTTGTGAGTAATTATGAATTAAAACACGCGCGACCATGATAGTAATTAGAGTGAAAGATAATAAATTTAAATTGGGATACACGGTAAGGATACAATAATCTGTGGTTAAGTTTTAGTGCAGAGAGGTTTGAACCTGGGGATTGGGATATGCTCCTAGCGGGGTCTCGAGAATGCAGGCCCAGAAAGTGAACTATTTCATTTCTCTTTTGTAATTTTCTTAGTGTGTAAACTGGTGTGTGTGTGTAGGGGGCTGGATGGGGGGTGATGTAGAGCAGAGCAGGTGGGCAAAAAGGGGGTTGCCAAATACTTTTAAACCCTAAAGAGGGTTCCACTGCGAAAAAGAGAAAACAGTAAATTTGCATGAAAATGTGCATACAGGCTTCCTTGGTTTGAAATCTCTACATAGATTTCACACAGATGAAGTATGTTACATCAACACAACATCGAAATGAATCGAAATGAAATTGTTAAAATAAATGTTTTTATGTTGGATTAATTATTATTGATTAATTGTTATTGAATCAAGTAATTTTGATGTAGGTCATCTAGAGCTATTTTACTAGAGAGATACTCACCCTTGATGACCTCCAGCCTTCACACCAATATTCATCTCTATAATCATATCTGTAGTAACAGTCGTGATAATGGGCCAGCTGAAAGTTCAGGTCACTGGACAGCAGGGCGACAGCAGTTCCTGCAGCCACAGCACTGATTATATTCATGATCAGGGAGCTCGTCACCTGCACA
>JAVGWN010001695.1:0-12023 GCA_034552555.1 Semaprochilodus insignis | reverse complement strand
TACTTCCACTCACTGGCCACTTTATTAGAAACACCTACTTTGTATTTTCCCTCACCGTCCACTTTATTAGAAACACCTACTTTGTATTTTCCCTCACTGGCCACTTTATTAGAGTCTCACTCATATGGTAAAACACACTACATGCTACACCTACTTACCACACAACGATTAGCTTTCTTTGCTGCAGCAACAGACAAAGCACCTGAAGTAATATACTGACATAAAAAAGAAGAAGAAGAAGAAAGAGAAGGAGAAGAAAAAGCCAATTTTTAAAAATCAATTTTAAATAATCAAAATGAAGATCTACAGAAATGAAAAGGCTGCTAAAAGAAAACCTACCAGACACGACCCCCAGTAGGAGATACTGATGGCAATCAGAAATGGAACGTAGACTGTATTAACAATGCCAAGCAGGATTGTCAAGCTCCCAATTATTATTTGGACAATCTGTGGAGAAGAAGAGATAATCAGGTGTACACACGTCCAGTGTGAATATTAAAGAACGCTGGATCAGAACGTTCTTACCCCCAGAGCTTTCGGCTCTCCATTCAGAAATTTCTTAAGTGGGCCTTGAGTGGAGACTCCACCTTCAGTCCCGAGGCCATGTTGCTCCCTTCCTCCTGGTACCACATGGGTCACGATGGTGAAGCCATTTTTTGTGTTATCAACAGGTACAAAACTGGAGGACATCCTGAATACAAACCTGTAAAAATCTAATAGCAACAACAAGAAGAATTAAAGAAGAATTTATAGTAAATGTATAGAGTTTCCAGAACTGAAAAATTCTAATTTTGCCAAATACAAACAATAAATATTGTCATTAGTTCTGTCACTATTCTTATCATACCTGAGGGAAAAATCTCAAAAAAAAGAAAAAAAGAAAACTTTTAGAAACACCCACCTTGGCTTCCACTCACTGGCCACTTTATTAGAAGAAGATACTTTATACTCCTGCCCACTGGCCACTTTATTAGAAACACCTACCTAGTGCTAAATAGATTTAGATTTAGAGTAAAACCCTGAATCACTTTAAACCTGAATAATGGTAATTTGTTTAAATGACCATGATTCATGATCATTACAAATGATTAACAAATGATTGAAGGTTCCAGTCCATATACATCAAAAACACTACAGAAGGTTAAAACACTAGTGTAGTTTCAGTAGTGACAATTGTAGCTCATTTTCAGTAGAACTCAAAAACGTTGAAATAGACACTGTTCCACACCTCCATTGTGAAAGGTGCCAGGGGAAGCTGTGGCCAAAAGCTTGTTTTGCTGCTTGTCAGGGCAGCAACTCAAGAAACGGTGGTGGACACCAGTGAAGATGGAGGCCATCAAGCTGAAGAAGGAGGCCTTTAGCAACTAGTCAACTAGCAATTAGGAATCCCGACTCAAGAGACAGGTCCCAAGGAAGGCTTTTAAGGCTCTGGATTGTGGGGCTGTCATGGCTGACACACCTTTGCAATGTCACTTGGACCTTGAGAGCAGTACCCTTGGACTGGCAGAACAGGGTGGTGGTCCCTAATTTTAAGAAAGTGTGTACCAATTACCAGGGTATCACACTGCTCAGCCTCCCTGGGAAAGTTTATGCCAAGGTCCGTGCACCTGGAATTAAGTCAAGGTTGTTCAATGAGAGTGCTGGACTCCGACAAGGTTGTGCATTGTCTCCACTTCTGTTTGTGATATTCATGGACAAGGTGTCGAGGGTTACCCGAGGTCAGGAAGCCTCCAGTGTACACCAGAGCGGTTCATAGCTGAGTGTGAAACAGCTGATATGCGGATTAGCACCTCCAAAGTCAAGGTCCTATTCTGGAAAAGGATGGCATGCAACTTTTGGGTAAGGGCAGATGACCTGCCCCATGTGGAGGAGTTTAAGTATCTTGGGGTCCTTTGTTCACAGGTAATGGGAAGAGGGATTGTGAGATTGGCCATAGTCCGGGACAGGCGGCATCTGTAATGCGACCGCAGTCCCAGACTGTAGTGGAGAGGGTGTTCATCCATAAGTCAAAGTTTTCTGTTTACTGGTTGGTCTACATCCCCATCATCACCTACGGTCATGAGCTTTGGGAAATGCCAAAAGAATGAGATGTGGATAGGGTGGTGATCCACACTCTACTAACCTAGTCTAATCTGGTTGATCTCTTAATTTGTGCTCAGGAAAAACAAATAAAATGACTGTACTCTGGTCATCACATGGATTTGATCAGTTCCATCAACACTAATATAATTTAACATAATAAAGTACTGATTCACAAAAACAGGTATTGAGCACCAACAAACAGAAAACCAATACTTATTATATGCTGTACATTTTATTTATAATTATATATATATATATTTATATATTGTACTGTATTTATTCATGTTTGGTTGAGTTTCTAACTATAAATGACTTCACATAACCTCTGCAGACATAACACTTAATGTATATAATACATTGCACTTGCATTGCATTCTTTATATTATTCATTTCCTCAAAATACTATATATTAAATTCATAAATTCACCAGTAGAAATCCAATTAAAAAGCTATCCATCACACTTCTATTACACATAAATACAAATAAAGAAGTGATTTTTTGGATTATCCATGTGATGGCTGGAGGCGTCCAAGAGATATCCGGAGCCAAACATTGTTCCTCAAACTAACTCACAAGCAAAACAAGCACCAACACACTGAGTAACAAGAGAAGTGATTGTAAATAATGTGCTCAGTTGCTAAATATAAAATTAAAAAAAGAGAATAAAAATAAGTATTTACCAGAAAATGAGGACTACTAACTTAACCCTGCTAGGTTCAGAGCTCTTTGTCGGCAGGAAGCCACTGGAGGAGGTGTTGAAACTGCAGCAGTTTATGTAGGGAGGAGGATGGTGGGGGGTAGTCGTGGTGAAGTGACGTAAGTGCTTATTTTTTTTGTCTTTTTTTAATACTTTCCTTATTTTACTACTAAAGGACTGTTCACATTTACTTTTACCCATGAGTGAACACAGAACTGCAACATACTGAACAGATCAGCTTGTAATACAGATTTACATTTGGATTTAAAGGTGGAGGAAAAACTCAAACCAGGCTGCTCAAACTCTAGTAAACTGGGTGGAATAGGTATCACTATGAGAAGCACGGAGGATGACACCTGAAACATACAAAATACTGAATACTGAACACCTATACTTCTTAAATTCAGTTCATTTATTTACCTTTACAGTAAACATTGTTTCCCTTTCAGCGAGTCCAGAGACTCAGACACTTTAAAGGAGAACCTCCTTAAGAGCATGAGGGTGAGCCACTTAGAGCAACCAAAATCGTGAAGAGGGACCACTGAGAGAAACCAAGATTCGAAAGGAGAAGCTTCTTAAGAGTGTGAAGATGTAATGATAAACAGACTTAACTTGACCAGCTTTATTCAATGAATGGGCACAATGGCTCAACAGCAGCAAGACGGCAAACATAACCATAGGGCAAGGCAAAGATGAAAACCAGAAAATACCAGAAAAAAACAAGAGAGAAATGTTCAGTGTGTCAGACTGGAGTTTATAAGCAAACAGAGTTAATGACAAACAGCTGAGACTGATTAGTATTTGGGAGCGGATGAATGGGAAAGCAGTCCGTGATTAGTTGACGGAGGGCATGTGATGGTGACGTCACCGGGTGGTGGATTGTGGGGAATGGAGTTCAGGAGGTTGGAGGCGAGGGGAGAATCTGGAAGCGTGACAGAAGAGGAACTAAGGCTCAAAAGGACAAACAAGTTTAAAACATAAGGAAAAACCACTGAGAGGAAGCAAGACTCAAAAGGAGAACCTCCCTAAGAGCATGAGGTTGAACCACTGAGAGAAACCAAGACTCAAAAGAAAAAACAGCCCAAGATCATGAAGAGGGACCACAGTGGGGAACCAAGATTCAAAAGCAGAAACATCCTAAGCATAAGCATTTCTAGAGGAACCGAGACTTAAATGAAGAGGGTCACATTTCTTTATTGAGGTCTATGTACCAGGACAGTTCCTCTAGATGTAAAAAAAAGCCAAAACTCAAAAGGAGAACCACCCTAAGAACATGAGGGTGAACCACTGAGAGGAACCAAGACTCGAAAGGAGAAACTTCTTAAGAGTGTGAGTAAACAATAACTAGTACATAGTAAACCATCATGAGTCAAGTACATGACTAATACTTACAGGTATGCAGCTGGCAGAGAGACTGGAATTGGAACAGGTATAGGAATAGCAGAAATTTGGATGTGATAAATCAGCACTCAGTATAAAGACAGCTATTCCTGTCAACAATAACAACAACAACAACAACAACAACAATAATAATAATAATAATTATTATTATTATTATTATTATTGTTGTTGTCTTTGGGAACCATTTTGCCTTACAACACCCTGTACATATCCCTCCACCATGAATGGATTCAAAGAAAGTGATTACAACACATTTTAGGCCAAAGCGTTCTCACAAATCTATCATTTAACAGTGTGACTTTCTGTAAGGGAGCTTTTAGAAGTAGATGTCTGGTTCCATTCACCACCACTGTGAACAGTTCTGCCTCTGTAGGTTTTTCTAAAACAGAGTGTTTCACACTAAACCACTCTGAATGACTGTGTTTACGCCTTAAGCAGTAAAGCGGGCAGCTGTACATACAGACATGTGCAGAGGTTTGGGCACTCACTGGTCAAATTACGCTGTATTGGTTTTCCTGGAAATAAGCTAAATGGGAGTAAACACATCCCCTACAGAATGAACTGTTAACAAATAAAACTAAACATGGTCTGTGGCACATTTTATATTTTATGTTTTTCCAATCATTCCTGTCAAACCCCTTCCAGAAAAAAAAAAAAATAAAAAAAAAATAAATACATACATACAAAAAAAGATAAAAATGAATAAACAAATAAGTTAAAAGAAAGAAATTGCAACAAAAATACATCATATTTATGCATATTTTCTGTTCATTTTCATCAGGTTTGGAAAGAAAATAACCTCCACATCCAGAATACTATTATAAAGGAGAGAAAATAAAGAAATCTTTACCTGTAATCTCTCCTTGCTCTCTCTTTATGCTGTTTGTTCGCTGCTCTACATTTGCAGGAAGCATCTGGAGGGTTTAGGAAGCAGTTTCCATGGGGGTGGGTTGTGGTGGGGGGCGGATTGGGTTATTGTGGCTGCCTGACCTAAATGCCTCATTTGTTCACTTCTTCTACAGTCTACATTTGTTCACTTCTTCTACTATGTAATATACACTGCCATGACAGTAATGCTCAGTAATAAGCTCATTGGGCAAGTCCCCTGTAACTGAAACATACCTAACAGTGTGTAACACCTCCACAAGCACCAATAACAGCAGTGACTGGATTTGGCATGTACTGGACAAGTTTCTGGATGTAGACCACATCAATCTTCACACACTCTTACAAAAACGTATTGGTCAGTTGATCCAGATTTGGTGGTTGCCTTCCCTGGAGGTTTACTGGTTGTTCCAGATTTCCAAAAGGACTCAAATCTGGGGATTTTGCAGGCCAGTCCAGATGTGTGAATGCTCTTGAATGTTCATTATTGAATGTTCAATCAGTCACATCTGCAGCCCTGTGAATGCCGGAGCTGTGAAGTACCAAGTAGAAAGTGCAGATTGTGATTGTGCAGCTTAAGTCACTAAGGTGCTACTAAAAATGAATAGGGGGTTATAGGAGGAACGAGGGATAAATAAACGTCATATAAAGGAGTGTGGGTCAGTTTGGCTGTGGACTAGAGTTTGGGGATCTGGCCTGAGTGAGTACATGCAGTTTGGTGGTTGTAGAATAAAGGAAACAATAGTGTTTGAATGGGGGTGAAAATGAATGGGAGTCTATGGGAGGAACAAGGGATGAATAAACGACACCTAGAGGAGTGTGAGTCAGTATGTCTGTGGATTAGAGTTTGGGGATCTGGCCTGAGTGATTACATGCAGTTTGGTGTCTGTAGGTTAAAGGAAACAATAGGGTTTGAATGGGGGTGAAAATGAATGGGACTCTATGGGAGGAACAAGGGATGGGGGAAAAAAGACAAACAGACGAGTGCAGGTCAGAACAACATTGGGTTTATGCTTGGGGGACTGCAGTGAGATAGTGTATGTAAAGCAGTGTCTGTTGGTTGAGCAGAAGGGCAGTAGATGGGCGTGTACCTTTCAAACCCATTAATTCTTAATGGAGAAAAAAATCGGTATTTAACAAAGTATTCCCAAAAACCATACGCCAGATCAAAAAGCTGTAAACGATCACACCATTTCCGATCAGACCAAACATCCTGGAGTTGCAACGGTGTTGATATCTTGAAAAACATGTGTACCAAGAAGAAGAAGAATCTACTGTCAGATTACAGTAGTGTTGCCTGGTGCCCAGTCACTTATAATAGTGTGGTAGGTTGTATGACCTAACTGGCCCATTCATGCTTATGTGATTACCAGGAACTGGGTGGCAGAAGTGGCTGACTGACCTAAATGCCAAATTAGTAGTCACTTGGCCACTTTATTAGAAACACCTACCTTGTGTATCCACTTACTGGCCTACCTTGTGTATCCACCTACCTTGTGTACCCACTTACTGGCCACTTTATTAGAAACACCTACCTTGTGTATCCACTTACCCGCCACCTTATTAGAAACACCTACCTTGTGTATCCACTTACTGGCCACTTTATTAGAAACACCTTCCGTGTGTATCCACTTACTGGCCACTTTATTAGAAACACTTACCTTATGTATCCACTTACTGGCCACATTATTAGAAACACCTACCTTATGTATCCACTTACTGGCCACTTTATTAGAAACACCTACCTGGTGCTGCCAAGAACTAGTCATTATACTAGAAACACCTACCTTGTACTAATCAGTGGCCACTTTATTGGAAACCCCCACTTTGTACTTCCATTCACGGGCCACTTTATTAGAAACACCTACCTTGTGCTTCCAGTCACTGGCCACTTTAATAGAGACACCTAGCTTGTAATACTCAGTGGCCACTTTATTGGAACCCCACACTTTGTACTTCCATTCACGGGCCACTTTATTAGAAACTCATACATTGTAGTTCCACTGATTGGCCTCTTTATTAAAAATACCTATCTACTCACCTACTCACAACACGTGAGTCCTTCTTTCAGTGAGTGAGAATGGAGACATAACCTGTACATAGTCTGATATGCTCATAGAGAGAGAATATGATCACCTGAAAATATTAACCTGAAAACGTAAAAAGTTCGCCGCTCTTCATTCACAGGAAGTCGCTGGGGCTTGTGTTACTACAGAGTGGGCCTCTGTGGCTGACTGACCCAAAAAATCTGCTACATCTGGGACAGACCTGTCTTAGGTAAAGTGCTTTAATGTTGCACAGGTTTGGTTGAACTTGAGGACTGAGTCATTCTTGTATCCTACCAGTCACTACCTAGGCTTCTGCTCAAATGTTTGGCAAATGTTATGTACAGTTATGAAAAAAATGTTGTGTTTTCATCTGCTACAGTAATGCCAAGAGGCTGAGACAGCATATCTATCATGATTAGGAGCTTTGCATTATCTTTACAGATAATCACTTTCCATCTTTTTATGGCCACGTTGTTTGCAGTTTGCAGAGTGATTGTGGAGCTTAAGCTTGTTGCTAGTGGGTTGCTAAGGTGTTACTATAGGGGGCAATAGGAGAAACAAGGGGTAAATAAAGGACATGCACAGCTCTGGAAATAAATAAGAGACCACTCCAATTTCTTCTTAAATCAGCATCTCCACATGTACAGCAGGTTCTTAGTGAGGAACAGAAGGTTGGGTTCTAGCTTTACTGGCAGATACAGTGAGCGTCTGGTTCATAAGAACAAGGTCAAGCAGCAAACACACAGGACAACACAGCTACAGACTGGCAGAGGGACAAAACCATTCTCTACTGACCGTGATGAGCGCCACCTCATTCCAATGTCACTTCACCACCGTAAGATGACCTCAAGTGACCTACAGAAAGACTGGCGAGCGGTGGCTGGGGTGAAATGCACAGCGACCATGGTTCAAAAAACAGGCTTCTGGAGGGTCATTAGTGATTTTCTAAATAAACAGATCTAAATACAATATTTGATCTGGAATTTGGGAGACGTGTTTCCAGTAGTGTATAGAATCAAACAGAACTGCTCATTTTGGTCAAACACAAACCCAGAAACTGTACAAGTAGAGAAACTGATCATTTTCAGGTGGTCTCTTATATTTTTCCAGAGCTGTAGAGGAGTGTGGGTCAGTTTGGCTGTGGATTAGAGTTTGGGCATCTGGCCTGAGTGAGTACATGCTGTTTAGTGGTTGTAGGTTAAAGGAAACAATAGGGTTTGAATGGGGGTGGAAATGAATGGGAGTCTATGGGAGGAACAAGTGATGGGGAAAAAAAGACAAACAGACGAGTGCAGGTCAGGCCAACATTGAATTCATGCTTGGGGGACTGCGGTGAGATGTGTATGTAAAGCAGTGTCTGTTGGTTGACCAGAAGGGCAGTAGATGGGCGTGTACTTATCAACCCCATTCATTCTTAATGGGGAAAAAATTGGAATTTAACAAAGTATTCCCGAAAACCGTACATGAGAACAAAAAGCTGTAAACAAGCACACCATTCCCGATCAGACCAAACATCCTGGAGTTGCAACGGTGTTGATATCTTGAAAAACATGTGTACCAAGAAGAAGAAGAATCTACTGTCAGATTACAATAGTGTTGCCCATTGCCCAGTCACTCATAATAGTGTTGAAGGCTGAATGACCTAACTGGCCCGTTCGTGCTTACGTGCGTAGCTATGATTAAAAGTTTCACATTATCTTTACAGATGATCTTTTTCCATCTTTTTATGGCCATGTTGTTTGGAGTTCATGGCAGGACAAGCAGTGGCCACCTATTGAGCCTGAAATCTTGGTGGCACCCCAACAACATCACCTTCACGAAGTTGAAATTCCATTCCAGCTTAAATGGTGCCAGACTGAATTGCACACTATGCAGATCCTGCTTTCAAACAAGCTTTAGATTAGACAGTTCAGAATGCCTTCGGAAAGCTATGCTCCATGATCGGACCCTCTGAGTTGTTTCCAGTTACTGGCTGCCCGCGGACAAGAGAATCAACCTTGCATTATATGAGCTTGTCGCTTGTGCGGAGTGTAGGATTGTAGGTGAAGCATTTAGGGTAACAGCAGTACACAGTTGTGTAGATGATGTATACCAAGCAATAAAACCAGGTAGAAAGAAATCATGTGACTTATGGCTCGATTATCGTTCATTCCAAATACCCTTTTCTATCACACCTTTTTTTTTCAGCTTTAGCGATATGCTAACTTTTCCGCCCCGTCCTAAAGTAAAAGCTCTTTTTCTGATTTCTGAAAGTTTTTTCTGAATTTTAGACTTTAACATTCAGACAAAAGAGTCAGTAATGATGTTTGATAATGACACATTATACAAATAATTTCTTAACCTTTCTGCACAACATTAGTTAGTATATTTGGCATGTAATTTGCCCCCTTCATTATGTAAACTAATTTGCTGGTACCCTTCCATGAAAATAAAAGAACCCACAGTTTTCTCAGAAATAACTTAAAACTGAGTAATTAGCTGGTAAACATCATTGTTTATTCCATAGTTACTAAAAATCAAAACTACCATCATTACAAAGCATGCTCCATAAACAACAACAACAACAATAATAATAATAATAATAATTTGATCATTTTGATTATTTTATTATTATTATTTATTATTGTTATTGTTATTATTATTGTTATTAGACAAACAGTCTACATGCAACACATTGAATTTCTTGCAGATTACTCTACTGGTTATTGGCCTAGAATTTGTGTTAACCTACATCATCTCTAATAATCTCCATAATTGTGGATTAAATGTGCATCAGTGTTTTTCAAGATGTGCACATAGCTTTCACATTAATAAACTATAATACATAGACACAGTTTAAACTATTTGCCTTAAAGTGTTTAAGTTTTATACATGTGGAATTAATGTACATTGCTGAATAAAGACCAGACACACCCAAATGGAGGCCTCACAGGAATAACTGCCACTAAAAGAACACCTGTTAGAACAGCGGCGATAATCACCCAGTAATTCTTTTATTTATTATTAATGTAAATTTAGAAGAATCATACCTGATTCAGTTCTTAATTAATGCATATACTTTGAATTTCCTAATGTGTTAAGAGTAAGTATATGCAGTCATATAAGCATTAGATAAGTCATTTGTAGATCTGTTACTGTACTGTGTAATCCTCTTTGTTTATACAAGCAGGACGTCACTGGAGGTTTCAATTGAACCATTTATTTGTGCCTGGCTGACCTAAATGGCCCTTTTGTGTCTTGTGTAAAAACGGTCTGTTTGTGTTTTTCCTGTCGTTATGTATGCTATGTTAACTACAGTAACTTTAGGACAAAAATACATTTAGAATTTTACAATAATAAATGTAGAATTTAACAGACAGAAATGATGAACCACATACAAGTTAGAATAGAATATTTTAGGACTTAACTGAAAAAATTTAGGAATTATCAACGAAGAATTTGGAGCAAAACCTACAAGAGAAAAACTTAAAGTAAATGAAATCACTTAGAATTTAACAGTGAGAAAACGTGGGACTTAAATTGCAATTACAAGATAGATTTAATTCACTTAAATGATTTTCAAAATAGAATTTAGGACAAAAGACATAGAATTTAAAAGACTTCACAGACATAGATTACATAAAAGGATTTTTTTTTTCTTTCAAAAAAAAAAAAAAAAATCCTGTAAAAGTTTAAACATTTTCCGCTAGGTTGCGGGTTTCAGGATAGTTGAGGTGAATCGTGGCCTGTAACAGAGAGAACATCCCATGATCATTCAGTCATCAGATCACATGAAAACTGAGTTACGGGTCACTTACAGCACTAACATTCAAAAACACAACTAATACAGAGACAGCGTCTCACTGACCGCAGCTCCAGCGCAGCAGGTGGCCCTGCAGGCGAATCCAGAAGTGCAGATGGAGATGATGAACTCGAGCAGCGCGAACACCAGCAGCACTCCACTGATTCCACCCGACTGACCCTAAAAACATTCGTCTGTTAACTGCAGGACCAATTCTATACTGAACATACATACACGAGAACACGCTGCACCAGATCATAACAGCTGTCTCACCTAAACATAATTCTAAATACCTGATATATTCTACAGTACAGGACATAGGAAAACTTGATGTAGCCTATATTTCCTGAAGATTTCCCTATATTTCCTCTCAGCATAAATTTTGTGAGTAATTATGAATTAAAACACGCGCGACCATGATAGTAATTAGAGTGAAAGATAATAAATTTAAATTGGGATACACGGTAAGGATACAATAATCTGTGGTTAAGTTTTAGTGCAGAGAGGTTTGAACCTGGGGATTGGGATATGCTCCTAGCGGGGTCTCGAGAATGCAGGCCCAGAAAGTGAACTATTTCATTTCTCTTTTGTAATTTTCTTAGTGTGTAAACTGGTGTGTGTGTGTAGGGGGCTGGATGGGGGGTGATGTAGAGCAGAGCAGGTGGGCAAAAAGGGGGTTGCCAAATACTTTTAAACCCTAAAGAGGGTTCCACTGCGAAAAAGAGAAAACAGTAAATTTGCATGAAAATGTGCATACAGGCTTCCTTGGTTTGAAATCTCTACATAGATTTCACACAGATGAAGTATGTTACATCAACACAACATCGAAATGAATCGAAATGAAATTGTTAAAATAAATGTTTTTATGTTGGATTAATTATTATTGATTAATTGTTATTGAATCAAGTAATTTTGATGTAGGTCATCTAGAGCTATTTTACTAGAGAGATACTCACCCTTGATGACCTCCAGCCTTCACACCAATATTCATCTCTATAATCATATCTGTAGTAACAGTCGTGATAATGGGCCAGCTGAAAGTTCAGGTCACTGGACAGCAGGGCGACAGCAGTTCCTGCAGCCACAGCACTGATTATATTCATGATCAGGGAGCTCGTCACCTGCACA
>JAVGWN010001694.1:0-12026 GCA_034552555.1 Semaprochilodus insignis | reverse complement strand
TTTTTTCTGTTTCAAAAAATCATTTTTTGTGATTTTGTTTATGACATGCCAATCAACAGTGATTAAAAGACTATATTAAATATTTAAACCTACTTATTTTCTGAGTGGTTTTCTTAAATGTATAAATGAAGCCTATTATTACTCTTATTATTATTATTATTATTATTATTATTGTATTCCAACACAGTTAACAATGAGCCTCAGATCTTAATGAGCCCAGCCAGTTGTTAGCAGCACCTTGTGCTGCAGGAAATATAAGAGCATCTGTCAAGATTCAAAATGTTAAAACAGGAAGATTATGCGGACAGTACAATGCTGATATAATGCTACAACATATTACATGTAGCGAACTGAACCAGGGCTCACTTCATTTAAGTTTTACTAATGTATAACCTAAATAATACCTGAATAATAATACAAATAACCTATATGTCTATCACACTGCATGTAATTATACTGTCCATTTTACAGATGATAGATATTATTTGACTGTTAGATACACCAGCTCATGTGTTAAGCTTTGCCAAAATTATGATTTAGTCATTTTCTTTTTCATAACATGTATTTTCAGGAAAGAACATTGCAGAAGCCAAGAACATTTTGAGAAAAATTTAATCCAGTCTACATGTAAAACAAGTTGAAAACTACTCCAGCCCCCAAAAGCTCATTCAATATATCAGGTACAAAACTTATAAACTTAGAATAATTGGCACCATGTAAATACACTGATGGCACAGTAGGTAAAACTGTATTTAACTCTTTTAGGTACTTTTTCATCCACAGGCAAAACATCTCAAAATTGGATGATGGTGGTATAAAAAAGAAAACTACTGTTGGAGTGGTTGGGAAGACAGGGGCTGGGAAGAGCTCTCTGATAAACGCTATCCTGGGAGAAAACCTGTTACCATCAGGAACGCTTTGTGCATGTACTTCAGTCATCATACAGATTGAAGCCAACATAACAGACTCCAGCTACAAAGCTGAGATTGAATTCATCTCAAAAGAGGTACACAAGATATCACACACCATGTCTGGGAACAGTTTCACAAGTACATGTTTTTAGTCCGATATCATAAACAATTACTTCACAAGAAGTAGTTGTTGGTGTAAATGAGTGCATTAGCTAGCTATGTAAATTACATTAGTTACCTTGGATCGAGTAGTGCTGCAGTAGAGAAGTGGGTTTTGTTCCTACATTTCATAGTTTTGGCCCCTGTTCATTTGTCTTAACAGCAGTGTCTGTACCATAGTGACAGCAACAACCACATCCGAGATTAATGAGGCTAACGCATCTGAGGAGCTTAGCTCTTTTGGCTGGTTGAGCTGTGGCTAAGTTCAATAAAACCAGACACGTATTTGTGCTGCTTCCAATGCAAGCTCCTTAATTTAGGCCCCCTTTTGGGTGAAGCAGATAAGATTTAGTTCTGTTTCATGAAAAGTGGCAGCAGAGTAAGCTAGTGTAGAAATGAGTGAATAAGTAAATGAATAATTGAAACGTAAAAATTTGACCATGTTTACTGTATGAACCTTAATATAAAGTAGAAGATTACTAAGCTACAAAAACTGTAGTGAAGTATTAAAATAATCTTCACAAAGTCGTTCAATATGTCAAATTACAGAAAAGGAGTCATCATTTTCTCTTCTTTTCAGGGGAAGGACCCCTGTGCCCTCTGCTCCAGTTGTGTCCCCCAGAATTTTGACTTCTATATATAAAACTAGACAATTCTAAAGGGCTCACAAACTTTCAAGTATAGTTAACGTTTATCATTATTTGCTGTGATTTCCTGCACAGGGTTTGTTATGATATGACACACCCTCTCCTAATGACCTGGAGATGCACTGTATCATGTGACACTTATGAATGTAATTTCATAAGACCCCAGTCTTTTGGCGTTAACCTTCGCCCAAAATGGACACCAGACCAGTTGCTACACTTTCTCTCATACTGCCGGGGAAGTCAGTCAGGTCCCTCTGATTTGAGGCTTTGTGTACAAAGCAACAGTAGTGATAGCTCATTTTCCAACTTCCAGTAGTATCTGATGGTTGTAAGCATGAGTGTATTTTATACACAAATGATGAATGTTGAATTACACTCTGCTATTCTAACTTCAGGATAAACCTTTCTTCACACATTTTTCTTTAACATATTGAGATTGTTATATAAAATTACACAGAAAGGCATGAAAATAACTGTTTAGGATCACCAGCAGTATGCCATTACAGTGAAAAATATGCATTTATTTTAAATCATGCTATCCTTTACTTCAGCTGCTGGATCTTATTTATCATTAGCTGTATTAGAAGGTAAATCTCTAATCACCACTAACTGATGGAGCGGGTCATACAAGGAAAACAAACTTCTCTATGAATCGCTGAGTTAGAATGTTGTGCATCAAAGGAGTTAACTGCAGAAAAACAAGGTGGAGCCAGAAGGGAGGGTATGGGTTTCTAATAAATTCACATTCACCTGCACCTTTGCTTCTACTGTCCATTTTTATTTTAGCTTTTGAGAACTGTTCCTCCCACTCTAAAAGGTTGCTGATTGTGTTGTAACTGGATTTTTTTTCTTGAACATCTTAAACAAGGAATGGGAAGATGAACTCAAGACCCTTCTAGATGTTTTATCGGATCATAATGAGGAGAAGGAGGAGAGAGATGACGCAATGTTCAGTACAGCAAATGAGAAGATTACAGCTCTGTATGGAGAGGAAGGTCTTTGTATGACCCTGGAAGACCTCACGAAAGATGACAATTTCTCAGGAATTCCAGAGTTTCTCAGATCTGAAACCAAAAAGATAACACGTGAGAAAGTAAGTGAGGTGCTTTGTTGTCAAGAGCATTAAACTTCTTGTTTCCTAATCTGAAAGCTGTCAGAACTCCTACATATGTAAACAAAGCATCTCATGTGTTTATGTCTGTGCATTATGTCCTTAACATCAGGCCTCAGAGCTCTCAGATCAGATTGAATGTTACATTCAAAACAATGAATCAAGTTCTGGAGGATGGTTCTGGCCGGTAGTGAAGAGTGTGATTATCAAGGTTCCACACTGTAATGATTTTCTGGAGCACATTCTGTTAGTGGATCTTCCTGGTACTGGAGACTACAACAAGAGTAGAGATCAGATGTGGAGATCGGTAAATATTGCGGTTCATTTCAAAGTATAAAAAAAATTTATATGAAATCTTAATTGCATAGACATGTTTGGATGTCAAGGTAAGGCATGTTTTTGCACATAAAAGTAATGTTATTGCTTTATTATTACTTTAACAAATGGTGATAAAAATAGGGAAAAATGTTTGGACAGTGACGACATACAAAGGTAATTTAAAGGGTGTTACATTACTTCACAACAAACAGCATAAATCCAGATAAAATGGAAATAAAGGAGAATAATGTAAAAAATATACCCAAGAAAGTGAAATATGAAATGAAGGCAACATTTAAAATTAAAACACATTTTTAATTTTATCTAGGTATCTAGGGAAGGGAATTAACTGTCTGGCCAATTATTCTTACTCAACATCAAAAAAAAAAAAAACTAAAAAGTTTCATTTTTTTGTTATAATTTGAAAAAAATATATTGTGTTAAACTAGGTCAATTTTACTCTAGGTCAATAGTTTAAGTTCCACCTGGGACCACCACCACTAGTTTGACTAGGCCATTTAATCCTAAATTAGCCAGGGTGGGCTATCATACTAGCATATATGGACATATAGCCTAATGAAGTTGACAAAACAAAATGTTTTTTCCACCTCTTAAACACTGTAGTCTTTTGTTTGTTTGTTTGTTTTCTCATTTCCTAGGTGTTTCTATAACTTAAACTAAAATACCAATATTTATTCCACAATTTATAACTAAGATCATCATAATGGCAATGGCATACATGTAATGGCAACACTGTTAAACACATAATGGCAACACTGTTAAAATGTTAAAGACTGCAGGTATATTGCTTGTTTAAAATATTATATTAAATGTCATCACAAATTACCAGATCAAGTGTCCTACTGGCACATCCCTTGGGAGCAGGCAGTGGAAAAGGGATTGTCAGGGTTATAGTTGACCATAACATTGTCTGATTTATTCAGAAAATAATCTGACATAGTTGGTAGAGAGGTGTGGACACAGTTCTGGATTTTTATGAAAAATAAAATGGAAAGTTCATTTCATAAATTATGTGATATATTACATAACCCTTCATTTCACTGAATGGTTTTGTTCATTTCAGTTTGCAGTTCTTTGTTTGCAGTTTGACCTCTTACCGATGACAAGTTATATGTAACAGGCCTGCATTTTAACAGATGCTGCAACTACGACTGGGTGTAATTCTACTCAAAGAAAGAATAACAGTTTGTTTTAAATATTGATAGTAATTAGTTGCCTTTAGTGTTTTATATAGGGAATAATCACTTTTCTAGTTTAACATATTCTTGGGTATGGCTGTAATATTTAGCATAGTGAAAAAATCCCCCAGTATCTGAAATGCAAACCTATTTCACTGCTTGATTATGACCAGGGACTCACCCATCTTAGTTTAAATAAAAACACTTATTTTATTAGCAAATGTCAAAACATCAGAGTATTTAACTTTTAATTTATAGCAGAAGAGTCACAAACAGCACTTTATTGTTGTCCCGTGTAAGCTGTTCGAGTGTTCATGGCTGTTTACATTAATATTACTCTGTAATGTTAGTTTGCATATTCTTTTACATTTTCTAGAAACTAAAGGAGTGTTCAACAGCGTGGATTGTGAGTGAAATAAACCGAGCTGGTTCTGACAAGGAGGCCTGGGATCTTGTTTCTAACAGTGTAGCAGACATGGCACAAGGTGGAGAGTGCAGGAACATCTCCTTCATATGTACCAAGACTGATGACATTGACTCAGAGAGTTATATGAGGTCAGTTGAAAGTTTTGAATCTATTATTATGAAGTTTTAATTTACACTACCAGTCAAAAAGCCAAAGGTGATTGCATGTTGTTAAAAGTACATTTAGAGCCTAAGGCTTATGCTTGAAATGAAAATGATATGAAAATGTTATTTTTTTCCCCATAATGTTTATTTTGTCCCCATAAATCTGACTGATGCGCATCTACATGAAGATATACAAAGCTCAAGGATGAAAACTTTCAGATCACACCAAAGGTAAATAAATTAGTTAAAGATTCCCCAAAATAAGTTGATAAATGTATTTGCATAAATACATGTTAATGTCTTTACAGGACCCCAAGTACAATGACAAGAGAAAATCGAAATGCATAATACACAGGAATAAAAAAGCCAAAGAAACAGTGCAGAAGAGTTTTAAACAACTATCTACATTTAAGGTACTTTTGTTTTATCACTACTTTATACAGGCAGAACATTATTAGACAACTCAGAGGACATATTCTGCAGGCATTATCTGTAATTAAAAAACTAAAGAAAAGACTAAAAAAAAGAACAAAATACTGTTTAACACTATGTAATCTATCGTAGGAAAAGAGTATGTTACATTATGGGAGTATTAAATGAAAGTATTATTTATGTGATGTATTTGAAAAAGTTATGGAACAAGGAACAGGTCTGAATACAGTATCCAGACACGTCAGCCATTATTTAATATGAAGTTTCTTTCAGTTTTAACTCTTCATTTTGAACGCCAAAATTTCATGGAATTGATCGGATACAGTGCCTTCCATGTGCAACATATTCACCCACGTAAACTTTGCCACTTTTGTGATATGGACCAACACAATTTAGAATTCAAATTTAATGATATTATATTCACCCCTGTTGCTGTGAAACCTCTGAATCAAACAATCAAGCAAGCAAGTGACATCAAGTCAAATAGTTAGTTTAATGGACTCTACATTTATGCAGTTGAAGGGTTCAATTATTTATATTGTGCCAGAATGACTTAGGCAGGTCATTTCTACCCACACATTCCATGCTTGTAGTAGATACACAAACCCACTATGCACTAGTCACTATCTTTATCTGGTACCATTCACTTTACCATACTGACAAAGTAGACAAACTTATGCAGAATTCTATGCAGAAGTCTAGGAGTTGTACTCACCAATATTTGAATGTCCATTTGATGGTACAGAGAATTATGGATACCAATGAGATCATTTCATCAACGAATTTGGTGACTGCTTGGGGATGGTGGGGCTCTTTAGTAATGCTGTTAAGTGGCATTAATGATTTTCTTTAGGCAAATCTCTTTTGAACTTTGACATATTCCCAAGATGACTGTCTGGGAGTCTGTGCCAGGGAATCTAGGGAGGGTAAAGCTGTAAAGGGTAAAGATGATATAGGACAACCAGGAGCCCCTGTGCAATAGGAAAGGCTGTGACTCAAAAGAATGGAGGTAGTCAGATAACTGTGTAAAATCTGGTCATGGTGAGTAGCTCCCACTCAGTGAAGCTCCCACTCAGTTCTGTTTAATGCCAGTGCATGCAGCAAACATATGGCATAAATATCATGGTATCAGCTTTAAAGGGATCTTTGAAGGGAAGAGGGATATTTTCCTTTCAGTAATGATTTGGCAGTGTTGTGGTGTTTCTCCAGCATTAACACTTAGAACTCAAAGCCTTCTTTTTGCATAGCTTCATGGCAACTTAAATACTATCTTCTAGCCATCTTAACTTCTGAATTGGCTTAAGCTGCAGACATGATCCACATATCAAAACATTCAGTGGACCCGACACTCACTGGGCACAAGCTGTGTGTGAGCTTGTCAGGTGAGTTTATGTAGGCAACGCTTTACAATACTGTTTCATTGTAATTAGATAGTTTAAGTGCAAATTCAAGACTTTATTGTCAGATGTACAGAGAAACAAGCGGTTGCTCTGAACAATAAATTTCTTACTCTATACTACTTCTTGGAGTTACTTCAAGTCACTACAAAATAGCTAAGGTAACTAGCAAGCATGCAGAGTAATGTTTAATAAATTACTTCCACATTGGTAGGGCATTTAATCTTTCTAACTGCAAAAATATTTACATTTTAGTGACATAAGTTACCAAGACAAAAGAAGCAACTTTCCTTAAAGAAAACAACCAAAAAGGCGACCTCACTTAACACGATGTATGAGACAGCAACCACTTAATAACACTATTACTATTACTATTATTATTACTATTATTATTATTATTATTATTATTATTATTATTATGCTGAACAATAATAACTTGTGAGCAACCCCACTACAGTACCCCTCTATGGTTCGGTGCCCATTTACATACGGTAGGGGAGTAGGTGAAATTTAAAACGGATATATATTATATATATACACACACACAAACATCAAAAACATATATTCTCAGGTTCATCATTGCTGGCTTGTTGAACAAATATGCACAAATTTCAACACTTACAAAATCTGCTCATTACTTTTGTGCCTAGTCCCACACATCAGATTAAATCAAGTCCACTCTCTTTCTTCCATTCTTCGTAATTTTCCTGTATTTCAAAGCTTAAGTTGATGGACTTTTGAGTTGTATGGGGACTTTTGAGTTGTATGGGGAGGAGAAGGAGGAAGAAACAAGGTTGCAAACGGTTCATGCAACAGGACAAAGTAGCAATTTTGCTTTATTAGAAAAATAGGATCAGAGAGCAAGCCCTTTAAACTATCTTGGGGTTACAAATTCCATACTCTCATTCCATGTTTTTTTTCCCCTCTAGAAACATTTTCACTGTGGCAATAACTTCCTTTCCGTGTTCACTGTGAGTTCTACAGAATTCACCAAGAAAGATCCAGTCCTGACACGAGATGAAACGGGTAAAGCAAAAGTTCTAAATATGAAAAACTCTGTAGGAATAAAATAGGTACATCTTAGTCTCCCAAGTTACAAACAATGTAAATTACAAAACAGCCCTTTTAAGAATGTTTCACAAAAAATGTCATTAATTAAACATCTGCAATAATAATACTTTGTTCTGACCATATGTAGAGATACCTAAGCTGAAGAATCTCTTAAGGAGGTACAACGATAGCCACAAAAATGAAATGACAAGCCAATACATCTCTGGAGCACTTGGAATCCTCTCCTTAATTCAAGGTTTCAAGGTAAGTAACATTGAAATGGTATGTACTCACTGTCTAATGGCAATAACAAAACCAACAGTTCATCTGCTTCAGTCAACAATGTACTATAGGCAAAAAGAACTATGTATATGTGTAATCTGTGTGTGGCACCATGGTCTGCACCAAGGCGAATGGTCCACAAGGTCTGTTGTCATCAACACTCCACCTCTACTGCAAAATCTGCAGAAAGTGCGTGAGAATATTCAAGCTGAAGTTTTTCATAATTATTATTCCTTGTAACCTTAATCTCCCATCCAAGTAGCACTGTGTCGGGGACGAAGAACTCGGACTGACGTGAGCAGAGCTAAACAGCAAGTTGGTTTTATTAAACAATTGCACAGCCGAGCCAAGCAGCAATATATGAGACAACATGCAAGGGAGAGACGATAAACAAAATCAGAGGCAGGCAGAGGTCAGAAACCGGAAATAGCAGTCAGTGATGTAAACAAGTCAGAAGGGCTAGGCAAGAGACAGAGTAGAGGAAACGAAAGGATGATCAGAGCCAGAGGAGCCAGAAGGGGAGAAAGCCAAAAGAGGTAGTCAAGAACTAAATGGATCGAAACCAGAGAGTAAATCACAAAGAGGAGGAACGCTCAGAAATGCAAAACTAGCTTTTGGCAAAACTTCGCAAACAGGAAGCGTATAGTGGGGCTTATATGCTGACACTGAATTAGAGACAGCTGGAGTTAAAACTCAGGTGACCTAGAGCGGATCCGGAAGCGTGACACACTGCAGTGCGACACTTCCATCTAGGTGCAACTATTGTTCACGATGAGTGTATTTTAATGTAACCTGTACATTCATGTACTGTACAAAAACAGTGCAGTACACAGTTAAAACATGTATATCATTTATCACCCATGTGACCAAAAATGCATTGAAACATGAAACATATAATGTTTAACTGGTGTTCCCTTAGGCTGGACCTACACTACATGCTTTTTGCCTGATTTAAACCCAGATTTGCCGACAGTGCAGTTGATCTGGTAGTGTGAGAGGAGAAACAAGTTTAGCTGATAGAGTGATGATGACACAAACAGCAAGATAAGCCAGAGCTTGAGGCTAAAGCATGAGGGTAAAAACAAACATTTGAGTCTGTGAGATTAACAATGAATGAAAAACAAATTACTCTTTGTTTGTTTCAAATAACTGCTGAGCTGAGACAAACTTTGTAATGTCACCAAGCCAACAGGTTAGCAGCTAAATCCTATCTCTGAGCAATGCAAACTACATACATAAATACATATATTCATTTCACAGAAATCACAGCTGTTCAACAGAAGTTGCGATGCTCACGTTGGATGACTTTTGTTGTGATTGTTTATTTGGAGGGCTGGAAAATTACAGTGTGGTCCCTTTTATTAAGTTTGACAGAAAATGTGTAAAAAAAAAAAAATGTAAAAAAAAAACGGCAATGCAAAACTGCACTTGCTAAGATCCAGTCTCCCACAGTGGGGGACTTTCGTGGTCATGGAGTGGCCGTCAATGGACCTGTCACTCTAAATCAGTTGACGCACATACAAATGCTACCTTCTGATCCTACACTTTATATTCCCTTTCCTGTTTTGCTGGGTTTGTATTTGTTGTTGTTTGTTGTTGTTTTAATACTCTAAGATCTTTTTGGCCAAACATGTAAAAATGCTCCTGCATTCCCTGGTCCTCCCAAATATTTCTCTAAATCCTCTAATTTTCTTCTTCTGAAAGATTCTTTGTCAGCACGGAGTTACATGAGAAGAAGAATGTCTTTACAGATCAGTGTGAAATTAAACTACATTTATTTGTTTGTATCGCATTTTAACAGGACACATGTATGCTGAAAATAATATTGTAATAACTTTTATGCTTTAGATGAAAAACAGGTCCAGTCTACATAAGAACTTCAGAATAAATCTTGACAACGCACTTAAACAATTGGAAAAAGACACTGACAACATTTTCAGCTGTTTGGAAAAACATCTTTCAAAAGGAGCAAAAGATTGTGAAGAAAAATGTATTGTAATGGCAAAAGAGATAACAGCACCGGTAAATGTGTTTCCTAAATTTGACATCTTATAAATTGTACTATTTTTGATGTTACTAATTTTATGTTTTGAATTGATTTAATCCTATTATTATTCAGGAGAATAAGGACCGTCGAGGATTTCACAGAATACTGACAGTGCTGTGCAAGAATGATGGGTTCTACAGGTCTAGGACTGGAGAAACAGATCTGAACAGACACTTGGTCAAACCCATGTTACAGCAAATAAATGAAGCATTTAGTGACTTCTTCCCGTATGTACCCCATTCAGTTTTGCATATTTATATAATGCTTTATAAAATCACACTGACCTCTGTTTTTAGATACCAAAGAACAAAAGATGATATAGAGACACTGAGTATTGTGAACATCCCATTGATCTAAAAGTGTGGTTGGTGTGGCTCAGCGGTTAACACCACTACACACCATGTGGGAGACGGGGGTTTGAGTCCCAGTCTAGGCGCAAACACTGCACTGGCCTACCTGTAAAACAAATAACCTTGTAAGTTGCTTTGGATAAGAGTGTCAGCTAAATGTAAAATGTAAAAGCACCTGCATATGCACAATTCACATTCTATGCCAAACTTAATGCACACAGCAAGGTCCATAAATACATAAATGTGTTATTACAATTACAGACCACAATGATAGTATACAGCTTGATAAGTTTGGATTTGTAATGTGATGCTGTATAACAAGGTCCGAGTTGAGATCAAATGTCATTATTGGTGATGTCATTCCTTGTCTCCACTTCTGACAACTAATGCTAACTAGATTACATACACAGTGTGACACTGATGCAAAGCACCTCTGTTATGATGACCCAAAAGCTATTTGAGTGCAGTGAGCCCTTGCGCTGAAGTTACAGCCTGCTACATTTTAGAAAGTGCATGTGTGTGTGTGAGAGAGAGTGAGAGTGACAATTGTAGTACTTCACTAAAACTACACTTCCACTGTTATTTTCTAGGGTCAAGGGGAATTTAACTGGAAAATCGCTGCAGGAAAGCATTGATAAATTTACAATTATCCAAGAGAATGTGATCAGAGAATACGGACATTCTGCAGTGCTGGAATTCCTTAAAAATGAAGTAAATAAGATATTACCCTTTAATTGTATCCATTAAGTGAAAAATATGTGGTACTTACCATTAGCAACATACAACACTAAATTTTATATAGCCATTTGTAAATCCTGTAAATTAAATATGGCACTGCTTTAACATTCAGCTTTACTTGGTGCTTAAAAGGGAAGGCAGTTAGTACAACTTCAACCTCCTTTTGCTAGCTGATATATTTTGCAGGTATTCATGATAGTATTTTCAGCAGTGCAGCAATTTTATCAGATCTTGCTAATTTGCTAAGTAACCTCTCTAAACATGATGAATGTACCATGACACTGTGTTGCAAATGACCTACATTATAAAGTTTATTCTCCACATTATATATTTCTAATGCAAACAGGAAGTGAAACTGAAGACAATGCTTAAACATGAAATTGTTGAGCGAAAAAAGAAAATATATGACTCTCTGACTGAATCCATTAAGTCCACAATGCTGCCCTGCTATCGGGGTAAGTTATTGCTTATGATATTTCTCAGATTGATGCATCTCACTTCATTGTAGCACCAACAAATTTACCAACACTGTATTGTACTTTTACATTTTTTTTAATTATACGTTTACTGTATTTTCTCATTTGTAAAGCACTTTGAATGACCACAACGTATAAAAGGTACTATATAAATAAACTTGCCCTGTCTTGCCCTTATTAATTAGGGGCTGCTGCTGACAAAGGAACCGGCTCTATGAAGAGGAAGCAGGATCTGCTGTTAAATCACATAAAATCATCAAAGAGTTACATGTTCCTGAAAGCCAGGAAAAACATGCTTGAACTGCTGGATAACACAATGGTTTGTATTCAATATAATAA